>JANEYF010001891.1:2912500-3160795 GCA_029963845.1 Rhamnusium bicolor
AGCTGCACGTTCAAATAACTGGAACAATGAGGAAAAAGCAACAGCATTGGTATTAGCACTAAGGGGCCAAGCATTAGACCTGCTCCAAACAATTTCTGCCGCACAGCAACAAAACTTTAGCATTTTGGAGGCAGCGTTAGAACTAAAATATGGCGACCAACATCTCGCACAAGTATATCAGGCTTAGCTCAAATCACGCAGACAATGAGGTGGAGAAGGCCTCCAGGAATTCGAGGCTGCGGTAGAAAGATTAGCCCATCTAGCCTATGCTGATGCACCAATGGAATTTCAACAATAGTTAGCAGTTGGTACATTTATTGATGGAGTAAGAGACCAGGAGGTTAGATGAATCCTTAAGTTAGCCAGGCACAAATGAAGTAACGAGGCCCTAGTACTTGCACTTGAAATTGAGGCTGTCTATGAGGATACCACATAATCAGACCAGAGAGTGCGAGCCGTGGCTGTGGAAGAGACTCTGATAGATAAAACCATGCAAGTCGTATTAACCAAGTTACAAAAGCCGATCGTACAACTATTGACAAAGATGAATTCCCAAACGAGACGAGAACAACAAAATAGCAGTAGACCGAATGGAGGTATCCACTGTTACAAGTGTGGCAAATTGGGCCATATTAAGAGGAACTGTCATGAGTTCAACATTCAAGTTGTAATGTCCGAAGTACAAAAGACCATGCAACTACTGATAAACTCGATTCTCCAGCCGAGACAATACCAACAGCAAAGTAGTGGGAGACAGAGTGGAGGAGGCATTTGCTGTTATACGTGTGGCAGAGTGGGCCATATTCAGAGTAACTGTCGTCAGCACAGCCCTGAGAGGATAAATGTCTCAGTAATGGAGAAGCCGCAGGAAAACTGGCGATCTGGCGCTTCGGGGAATGTGGCACATGGCCTTTCCAAAAGACTGTGTCAGAAAAACTGCAAGCCTTGCCACCGTGAGGAAAAACAGCAAGCCTTGCCACCATGAGGAAAAACAGCGAAGGGTACAAATAATGAAAACCGTTAAGATTGATGTTCCGGATTATTGGACAAGAGTCGTTAAGGGAAGCGCAGTTAAACAATAAGGAAACTGGTCCTATTCTGAAATGGAAAGAAAGAGGAACCCGACCCGATTGAAAGGACATTTCAAATAAATCAGTGGAGCTGAAGGCATTATTGGCACAATGGGCCTCTCTTAGAGTAGAGGGTGGACTGCTGAAGAGAGTGTGGGAAAGTCTAGATGGGAGGAAAGTTACTTTGAAATTGATAACCCCCTGGTGTCACGTAGCAACAGCATGTGTATAATGGAACAACTGGTGGACATTTTGGCATCAACAAAACCCTGACAAAAGTAAGAGAACGTTTATACCGGGTAAACAGTCGTCAAGATGTGGAGGCTTGGTGCTGCCAATGTGAAGTTTGCGCGGCAAGAATGGAGAATAAGCAATGCAAATAAGAAATAAACAATATAACGGCAGGGCTGCTTTTGAGTGAATTGCTAGTAAAAAATGACCATATGAAGGTTCGTTATGATCTTAAGGCTAATTCAGGAGGATACCAGATGGGAGATTTGGTTTGGCTATATAACCCACAACGAAAGAAAGGCAGGTCCGTAAGCTTTACCCGTCCTGGTAAGGTCCTTACACTGTCGTCACCAGACTAAACGACGTTGTATATAGAATTCAGCAAAGTCCAAAATCCAAGATGAAGGTGGTGCATATAAAGAGACTAGCCAAGTATGTAGGGAACAATGAATTGCCTGATCGGGACGTTCAGGCTTAAGGAGGGGTCAGTGTTACGCCACTGGACTGTGTAGACTGGTTAGATGAGACTGGAATTGTACACGAACGGCAGGGAATATTTTGGAATGCTCTAGATCGTGAGAATGGATGTATAAATAAGACGCACGGTGGGCCGAGACTTGTCTAATAAGGAAATGGAATCTTTTTTCTATTTTTAAAATTAATGGTAAAAAAAAATTTGTTAGATATTTTCTCATTTTTGGGTGTAGGTCAGGAAGGGGGGGATAAGGTATGTTTTTTATTATAGGTTTTGATTTTCTTTTCAAATAAATAATTTTATTGATAAGTTTCAAGTATAGAAAATTTTCCGGAGGAGGGGCTAAGAGGGAAAAGTATAAGAGAGAAAAAAATGCAATACATGGAATTGTCCTGATAATACTATGTATATGCTTGAAATTAAAGTAGTGGTAAATATTTTTCATATGGTACAATTATATTATTTATATATTTTAGTAAAAGTTATAAAAGTAAAAAAAAAATAATTTTTCTTTAATTAAAAATTGCCTATAGTAGACTTCCTAGAACACAATTAAATTGGAACTGGCGTATAAGCAGTCTTGTATTAGAATATCCAAGTCCTAGGGACCTGGCCTGGTAGACAAATCACCATCGGTCCCTAGGGGCCTTGCTTAACGTGTTAAGTTGAACGTGAACGAGTAAAGAAGAAATGAGAAAGAGACTTATAAGTGTTCAAGTGTGATTATAGTTAAGACAGTAATTAATCCATTGTTGCTAATTGTTAATTAGTAAATAAAGTAGTGAGTGTGTTACCTGGACTTTCGTTCAACGAACCTACGAGGATAGGTGTTTATGTGGATAACAAACACGTAACAATATTTTTTCAATAATTTAATTATTATTAACCGAAGAATTTGTGTATTTCAGTTAATATCAAACCAATTTTCGATTTGATGGTATCAATGGATTTGTCATGAAAATTAGTATTTATATAATGGGTGCCTAAATGACATTGAATGAAGAAGTAATGGAAAAATGCGAAATAATAAAAAATTTAAAGAAAAATATGCCGTATATCGCAAAATGAAAACAACCAACACAGCTACTGACATCGGTGTTTCGGAATTATTGTTCCTTATCAGCGCAGCGTAGTTAAAAAAAATGTGATATAGAGTGGGATATGGAACAAAAATTGGGAAACAGATGGAAAGTACAGCACACCAAGGCCCTAAATGCGACACATTAGACATGATGGTGCAAACGGAGTATTGTGCACTGTATTTTCCACTTATTTCACAATTTTTGTTCCAGGTTTATTCCATTCTAAATCACATTTCTTTAGCTATGCTACGCTGATGAGGCATAATAATTCCGAAACAGCGGTGTCCGTAATTGCGTTGGATTCCATTTTGGGGTATATGGCATAATTTTCTTTGGATGTATTCTTTGACCCCATAAACTTACTCCTTTGTAATAAAAAATTGTCAACTTTTCGTACATATTGCCCTTTTCAGGTTTTAGACATTTTGAAAATTCTGTTTAATGGTTCTGTGTACACGGTATAAGGTTAAGAAACAGTTTTTTTAGTCCGTTAATATTTTTTAAATTTGATTACCATATAAGTGAATGATTTATTTGTAAACATGATTTATTTTGGGCACATTTCACTGTCGATCCGGCTCGAGGGGGACCATAGCTTTCACCTGTATTTTAGAAATAAAACAAAACATTTTAATATATTTTATTTAAACTGCATCTAATATATACTATGTATAACAGGAAATTAAAAAGCACCATTATTACTGGATTTTTCACATAAAAACAATCAAAAAAGTTAACAAACAGCATAAAAAATCAATATCTTACATGATAAAGTAAAAAATAAAACAAAAAAAAAAACATGTTTTTAAGTACCTAATAACAAAAATCACGTTACATTCTACAAAATATTCCTTATAAAAATATTAGGCAATCTGTACCAGTTTGGTCTAAGTATACAAATTAAAAATAAAAATGAATAAAACTCGTTAAAAATTCACCACAACAATAAGAATTGTTTTTACACCAAGCCGAGAAGAGCCATGGCCAACTTTCATGAAATTTCTATGCCAAATTTAAAAACACATCTAAACTGTTCTGTCTAAAAAAAAAAAATAAATAAGCAACATACGGAAAATTTTAAATTCCACAAATTCCTTTCCAAATATTGTTGAAGCTGCCAAAATCAGAACATTGAATATCTGGGTTCTACTTACTTTCCTTCTTTTTTTACAAAATGCTAATATTTCGACAGAAAAATTCAATATGGCGTCTACAACAAAACATTAAGCTGTGCGGGAATTATCATTAATATGAATTTTACTTTATACAAAATAAAAAGAGGATAAACAGTTGCTTTAACAATGAAATAAATAATATAATGGTAAACAAAAAATTTCCGTTTTTCTCGAAGTACACAACTTTTCTTTGATTTGAGCAGAGTGATAGTTTTTAACAAAAGGCGACAGCAGAAATAGGTGGTCACGATTTACGGTCAAAACAGTTTTTTTACAAACCATTTTTACCGACCTGTATCTACAAGCAAAATGGTTTCGATCAAACGTTCATAAGAAGCGTCTGACCACGGAGAGACCAAGGGGTAAAGTAGAACGTAAAATATATTAACAGTTGCTCTTAAAAATGTCTACCCAGACATGTCTTAATAAATATGATAGACAATATTTATTTGTTTGCTAACAAGATCACCTTAATCACATATTTGGACACTTAACTACCCTGTTTTACAGCGACATAAGTGATGCCAGGGCAATTAGGTCCCGTCCATCACCCGTCATTACCAGCGGCGCCGGTAATTATAAGATGCAATATCTAACAATGCGTGAACCTATGCCATATTTTAAAATAGAACTACCAAGACTAGATGTTTTGCGAAAAAAATATGAATTTTGCGAAAAAAATGCAAAAACACCCCCCATAACCCCAAGCTATTTTGTAGACAATTTGTAAAATATTAGCAAAACATTTCTTTCATGATCAGAACGCAAAACTTAATAACTGACTTCAAAGTTGAAAGAAAGAAACCTTTCTTTGTAGTAGGAATTTTGAAATTTGTAAAATTAATGTCATCTAAAAAAAATTTTTATAAAGTCAAAACCACAGAAAAAAAAGGTTTGCTAATATTTTATATACTGTTTACAAAATAACCAGCGCGCGGAAAGGCTTTTTTGCAATTTTCTTTGCAAATTTAGATCGCAATTTTTTTTTTTTTTTATATAAAACTACTTCATTTAGGCTTGGTAGTTATACTTTAAAATATGGCACGAGTCCCATGCTCCAATTGTTAAATTTGGCAAATCCTATAATTCACCAGCCGCCGCTGGTTATTACATGGCAAATTTAAAATGTATATCATCATATTGCATTATCGTTGACTGGAATAATATTGTGACTACGTAAGTAATATTTCGTGCAAAATGGTTGGTACTTTTGTATTAGAGATCCTGCACCTGCTGAAAACAGCCAATTTTTCGTATTTTAATATTTACAGAGAGAACAAATCAAAAAGTGTAATAATTATTAACGTAAATTTGATTTACAGAAACATTTAATACTATTTGTTGCATAGAGTTCAAAAAAACATGATTAAGGTGTTAAGCGCATTAAATAAAAACACTATTTTATTGAATGTGCAAGAAATTTCATCAAATTTGACGTTCACATGGCTTTTTTTAACAAAACTTGATGTTCCTCGGTTGTATGTATTAGTCTAAATAAAGGGAACAAAGTTAAAAATCTAGAAAGGGGGAGGACTATATTTTGTTTCATACAAATGTAACATAAGGTGGCCTGGTAAGCGTATTTCGTGACAAATAAATTATCCAATTTAAGTACAATTTTGTTGTCTTTTCCTTAAAATAAGGCACTAAATAATTAGTGTACCAACGTCTCACGGATGATTCTAAAAAAACCTAATACATTCAAGTTCTTTCAAAACAATCATTTAGAACAACACTTTATTGCTTTTCTTCAATTTTTAAAGAGAAATCAAGCGTACCAGGCATACAGTTTTAAAAACCTACCGTTATATGTGCAGCAACATCATTTTTACTTAAAATTACAGTAGAAATCCCAAAAATGACCTATTTCATAGGGAAGTCGGATTTCAGTCCAGATAGCTGGGTTCGACAAAAGGGCAAGAAAACATTCAGGAAAAATTAGTAAAGATATTTACGTTATCAACTTGGAATTTCAAAAATTCAATAGTATTTTTTTCTTATTAACAATGTCAGTCCTGCCACAAACATATGACCGTTGAAAATTTGGCGTAACATTTGGAAGGCAAAAGCCGTTGAAATGTTTCAATACGTACATTATAAAATTCGCACAAGTTTTTAAATTTCTACATAAAAGATTCAGATGTGGACATTTTTTTAATTACAGCTTGAGAAGAAACGTGACTATTGCAAAACTTGTAAAAAACCGTGAGAAAAGAAATCTATAAAATTTTCCAACGTCCCCAATATTTTAAATGTCCACTGCAAACACTGCTGAAAAAAATTACCAATAACACCGGCACAAAAAAAAAAGTAAGTTGTTTGTACATTTGACGCCACCTACCTCCCGACATGTATTTCGACCCGCTGAATCCGAATTTGAAGTCAGTTTGGGCCGTACACCCTCAAATATCGAGTAAATTGAAAAACCGTAAAGAATAGCGAAAATTGGGTGTTTCGGTAATAAAAAAAATTTTGTGGATCTAAACCAAGTCTAATTTTTATGTATTTCGATCCGCTGAATACGAATCTAAAGTATATTTAGACCATAAGCCGTTTTAAATCTAAGTAAATTGTAAAAAACCCTCGAAAATTGCTAAAAATGGCAAAAAATTGTGATTATGTTGATAAAAAAAATTTTCATTCTGTTTATACATCATTTTTTATAGATTTTACAATTTTTCACATTTTCAGATTCTAAACTTGTATTTTATGCATAAAAAAATACAAGAAACGTATTTAATCGTGTTTCATAGATTTTTTTCAATGTTTTCAACTGCAATTTTTTGCTATTTTATCGGTTTTTTGCGATTTTTTGAGATTTTGAGGGATTAATGGGCCAAATATATTTCAGATTCGGATTCAGCAGATCAAATTACATAAAAATCCTCTTCGATCCGGGTCTACAAAATTTTTTTCATCAACATAATCACAATTTTTTGCCATTTTTAGCAATTTTCGAGGGTTTTTTACAATTTACTTAGATTTAAAACGGCTTATGGTCTAAATATACTTTAGATTTGTATTCAGCGGATCGAAATACATAAAAATTAGGCTTGGTTTAGATCCACAAAATTTTTTTTATTACCGAAACACCCAATTTTCGCTATTTTTTACGGTTTTTCAATTTACTCGATATTTGAGGGTGTACGGTCCAAACTGACTTCAAATCGGATTCAGCGGGTCGAAATACATGTCGGGAGGTAGGTGGTGTCAAATGTACAAACAACTTTTTTTTTGGGTGCCGGTATAATTTTACTGAAAATTTTCAAAATAGTTGTGATGTAATCATGATGGTGTGCTACTGGTGAATTGAAACTTTTTTTTTTCATATATTCTCGTGAACAAAGTGATTTTCTTTTGTTTGAAAACCACAAAAAATTCTGTGTATTTGAAATAATGTAAAAAAAAGCTCAACTAGACATATTAGGAGGGCATGCCAACATTCAGAATTTTGGTTTCCGAACAGAAACAACAAAATGCACAGAAGATTGAAAATTCTTTAAGATCAATATACATATTGGAAGACTATGGATCTTAAGGAAGTAATAATGATATTATGTATAATCTGAACTTTTAAGTCTAGTTGAATAATCTCTTTGCAAAAAAAATACGTTGATCATTGTTTAAATGTTTACTTGTTAAGAGCAAGCAACACGCTAATGAAGTATAACTGGGTTTTAGTCTAATAGTTCTGAATGCTCTGATGAAAATTGAAGAAAAATGTTATTGGGAATCGCCTCAAATTAATTTATCTATAAAAAAATATTTATAAAAACTGCTTTAAGCGTCATCTATTAATACGGCACTGTACTAAAGATATACTTCGTTGGCGTGCTACTCACTTTTGGAAAACAAAAAACATTCAAACCTTATTCATTTAATCCAAGCAAATAAACCTCAACTTTATAAAATCACCTAAAAATAACATAATCTTACTTTTCGTAAAAAAAACTTAATATTTACTTTTCTTTAAAATCAAATCTGGAACAATAAACGGTTGAAAAGAACAATAGAGAAACTACTAAAAAAGAGACTAGTTATCTCAGGAAAATTATCGCCTGTACCTGCGCTTTCATCAACCCCAGCTATCCGGATGGTCTTAACAGAACAGTTATTACCAAAATGATAATTTAAGTACAGGATACAGTGGCCCTAGTCATCTAGGGCCGGTGCATTTTCGTTATGAGCGTCTGGGCAATAGTGAAATTTCTTCGTCTTTAGTGCTGCCTTGTATTTCGTCCACAGGACTCGACTTGATCGATCCATTAATATCACGCGCGCTCAAGCGGTGAGGTGGGCTAGTATTGCTATAGTGAGAAGGTGTTTTGGGACTGGTCTGTGAAGATATATTGTCCCTCATTTCTTGGGACTTAGTTCTGGAGGATTTTCTTCTGGGCGTCTGCCGGCCAGCGCTCACCACATCGTCCTCATCCAGAGAGTGCAAAAGCTGCACATAAAATCAAAAGGTTACATTGCCTTTGTATGTACAATACAAATCATTATTTTTTGCGTTAAATATCACTCTGACATTTAACATAGGCGTCCTTAGACGTTTTTTCTAAGAGGGGGGCAAAATTGAATTTAGTATATCGTATTCCAGATATTTTTAAATATGAGTAGGCTGCAGAAAATGTTGGCATGAATAACATTTAATGACAGTATTACTTACTGAGGTTACGTCCAAAGGTGAAAAATTTAACTGCAAATAATAATAATAATAATAAATAAATTTATTGTACCGTATCAATATAATACAAACATACAAAAGGATAAGATACAGAAAACTGATATATAAACCTTACCCTAACATAGTAGTAATTAAAATTTTTATTACAAAATGCAAATAAAGAATTAGAATTTTTGAATAGCCATAAAACTCATTAGTTTTACATCGTTGCCAGTTTCAGTAACAGAATAGCAATGCCTACGCTAATTTAGAAAAATCTGGAATGGATTATTATAAATCTAATTTCATCACATCTTAAAGTTTAGACAAATGAACAAATATATGAATATATGGAATGGAGGAAACGCAATTTCAGTGGCTACTAGTCTATTTTGTGTAATGTTGAAAAAGAGGTTGTTGAAAAAACTGTTACAAAATTGAAAACCGACAATTTTTTAAATTAGTACATTCTGTGTTCCATAAAGTATATGAAAAATGTTCACAAGAATATTTAAAGTGTCAAGATGTAAAAAACTTCTTGATAAATCAATATCTTGGAAACAAAAGGTTAGACGTAACACTGTCAATTTACAGCAGAACAATTTGAGAGTCATGACAACAGAATGTTCGAAACAGAAGCAAAAAAAGAATTAGAGTATTTCTCCATGGTTTGGCTTAGGTATATAGATGATATTTTTGTAGTGTTTGATACAAAAATCACTGATATTGTCACGTTGTTTCTAAATTCTTAAAGATATAGTTATGACAGTGGTTCAATCATCGGGAAATAAACTACAAGTTTTAGGCAATTCAAAAATTGAAACGAACGAAAAGTCGGGGATTTACAAAATTAGCTGTAAGAACTGTAATCAAAAGTATGTTGGACAAACTAGAAGATTAATTCAAATTAGATTCAAGGAACATATCGCTCAAATATGGTAGAACAGATGTCTAGTGTTGCCCAACATGCGTTTGAGAACCACCATAAAATGGATAGTAGCAATTTAAGATTAATTAGGAATAACAAAAACTAGACAGCTGGATGCATTTGATAACTTGGGATTCACAAAATGTAAAAATGATATTAATAGTGACAGAGGGCCAATCCCATATAGTCCTCTATTAGTTCAGTAGTCACTGAAACTATAAAAATTTCAAGTAATTTTTTTAATTTTTTCAGTCCAAACTGAAATAACTTCTGGTTACCTCATCCTATATCAAGATTAGTGTCTGAGTTCGTATAATAATCCTTATACATAAAATCGTACTCGTCAGGAACGCTTTTGTCAAGTTCGTTCTCATTAATGCTATTAAAGTGGAGTATCTAAGAGAGAAAGAAAGGAGTGGGTTAAGGGGAAAGAGCTTCATTAAATTTCCAACGTACCTTATCCACTTCTTCGTCAAATTGTTGCTCCGTTTGGTGCTCTCCCTTCTTGGACCGCTCCATCAAACTGGCTCTCTTTGCAGCGAGATACAAGCTTCTTTTTACCTTGAGGTATAAAACTTCCGTGGAGGCCCTAACGCTGTAGTCGGGGATGAAAGTATGGCGCAGAAGGGAGTCTATATTCAGGGATTCCAGACTGCCCATAGTCGAAGGCGCCACCGAGGGAGATTCTGTATCAGTATTATAATTATAAAAAAAATACACAGAACTGGAAGATGATTAAGGAAAATGCACAATAAGATTGTACTTTCAACCTTTTATGCAACATAACCTCACAACACGGATAAAAAATCAGAATTCTAGTCTAATTACATTTTTTCAAAGATATTACTTACCTATTCCAACGGTCTGAACGAGCGCCTGCGTTCCGAAATAGGTGAAGGGTCCTCCCTCAAACATAAGGTTCTCTTTACCAACAGTTACCTCAACACGACCCTCTAAAATAATAACGAAGAAATCGACAGGCTTTCCTTGATCGTAGATAACGTTGGCAGGGTCAGTACGCCACTCTTTGTTCTTTTTTATGTGGAGCACTATGTCCTGCTTGAGCAGGCGTCTTAGAATTGTCTCCGATATCACATTGGGATGGAAGGGTTCCACACCTACAAAAAAATTATAGTACAAAAATTGTAGGTACTTTCTTCCCAATACTGGAAAGGGATATAACATTTTTTATATTTCAATACTTGTGCCCCTACCATATAACGTTTTTGAGTTATTAAACGTCGAATATCTTAAACCAGTTACTGTAAATATGGAAAAGTTAACATTATTAAAGTGGGCTATGAAAATGTTATGGTTCCAAATTTATTTTATAATATAAAATAATAAAAAAAGAAAACATACAAGGCAGGTAAAAAATCCACGAAATGCACCTCTTTCATCCATATATCACTCAATAATTCTATCAGAAATTCAACTTACTTGTACTCAAATATTGAAAAGCGGCCAGCGTCAGCTGAGGACTGATGCGCATTTTACTGGGTTCGCCACGTTTCTCCGCGAACGCACTGAAGTCCTGCCTTCTCTCCGCTGTCCTCTTCCTCTTGGAACGATTGTCAGCTAAAAAAAAAAGTAATTATAAGCAACAAAACAAAAAACTAACTATAAACTTACTAAAAACGTCAGTCTCGTCCATAATTTCGGCCTGGATCAACTCCTCGATGACATCCTCGAGGGTTATAAGGCCGACAGTTTCATAAAACGGATCTCCCTCTCCTCGTTGTTAACCCTGTGGACAAAAGCCATGTGACCCTTGTTGCCTTCTTTGAATATCTTGAACATGACATCCAACGTAACATCTTCAAAGACAAAATTGCAAGGGTTCTGGTAAAACTGACAGAGCGTCTTCAGGGGGCGTGTTATCGTCAGGATCGACGAAGGCAAGGTCTTTGATGTACAGCATGGTGACGATGTTCTGGCGGTTGCCTTCGTACACGGGGGATACGCGAGAAACCGCTCTTCATGATCTCGGACACCGTCTCGAAATCTAGGACTGCCTCGTAATCCAACATAAAGACGTCTTCTATTCTGGTCATGACTTCAGCTACGGTTTTCTTGCGCAGCTCCAAAGCTCCACTAATAATGTTCACTTCGTCTTTGTCGAGGTCATTCTCGCCCGTTGTTACCTGGAATTAAAAGTTCTTATAAGTTGTATAATTATATCAACTAAACCAATAAAAATATGGAATTTCATTGATTCAACTAGTAAACATAAAAAGTGTTTTCAAAGCGTCCATGTAAAAATCGCATTTCTGAGAAAAAGTTTAATTTCTTGATACTTCTCTCAAACAAATCTGTAGGTCATGTTATATATGCTTTTACTTATCTAATATGCTTTTTACTTATCTAATATGGATTACACGTTTTTGAGAAAATTTAAAAAATGTAATTTTTCAACGGGCCCAGACTCGGGCCCTTAATCCAACCCTGTCTAATATCAATAGGCATCAGTGTGCACCTAGTTTTAAGTCCCTTTCAAGTTAAAGTATTTCTTACATGACGACAAACAACAGACAACATTTTTTTAATGAAATATAATGGGTATTTAGAAAATATTTTAGCCATAAATCGATCGCATTTGGATTATAATTCGCCAGGGGCGGTCGGTCCATGGAAACAAGAGAAGCAGTGGTTCCCTTGGGATTATTAAAAAAAACACATAATTAGAACCTAATTATTATTTATCACATATATTAATGATTAAAATTTACTTTTACCGAATTTCAATAGACACGGTCCTGCATTTCAACAGCTGAGATAATGTTGCACGATAAAACCGTAACGATGACGCACTCGATTAATCGAGCGAACACGAACTCGCGCGACTTCGATATAAGCAACTTCTTGAAATGCATCCCATCCCCACTTCATAATCTTGATATCTGAGCCATATACATAGTAATGCGTCTTGTTTTATAGATTTTAATCTCGATTTTAATATCGTGTGGTGCTAAACTTATCGCCCAAAGTTATGATGGGGCCGCTGTGATAGCTGGTGAATTGGGGGGTCTACAGGCCAAAGTAAAGAGACATTTCAGAGTTCTTGCTCAATCTGCAGCGTGTCTTAAAGAGTGCAAAGTATTTTTTTCAAGTATTAGTGGAATGGCTGCCTTTTTTCAAAATCATCAAAACGGACACGAGCTTTAGATTTGGAAGTACAGAAGAGACTACCCAGAGTTGCTCCAACAAGATGGAATTACAATGGAGGCTAGTACAAACTGTATCTGAATATCGACAGCCTCTAATTGATTTATTTGAAAATATTTTACAAAGGACAGATGATTGGGACACTGAGACTTTGAATGGATCCAGAGGTTACTTAGATTCATTGAAAAGAGACTTTGATTTTAATTTTTTGTTAAATATTTTCTCCGAAAGATTCCCATTTACTGACAATTTATTCAATATTTTGCAAAGTAAATCGAATGACGTTGGATTTTGTGTAAAGAAAATTGAAGAATTCAAAAATTTGATTTGTAACAAAAAGAAATGAATTTGAAAAGTTCTGGGAGAAACCTAGTAGTGACAATTTAGAGCCGCAAAGAAAAAAGAATACGAACTGAATTTATAGTGGATCGTAGAACTTCATATCGAAGACTTTTTTATCGAAATTTTGGACAATATCACTGGGCAACTAAATAATAGATTTAAAAATTTTAGTGATACACAATTTCTAGAATTGTGTAATTTTAATGAATTTAAAAAATAAACAGTTTGCACAAAACGCACTTGAGTCATTAAATGATAACTACGGAAATTTTTTTGATATAATTGGGTTGCGATCGGAACTTTCAGTTATTTATGCTACAGACGATATTAGTCAGAAACATAACGCCAACGAACTGATAATCTTTATAAAAGAAAATAGTTTAGATCAGGCCTACTCTGAAGTGTTGAAATTGTGTACGTTAGTGTTGACGATACCTGCTTCGGTTGAACGCAGTTTTTCGACCTTAAAAAGAATAAAAACGTTTTCAAGAAATTCAACCAGTGAAGAGCGGCTTTCAAAATTGTCCCTGTTGAGAATAGAAAGTGACTTTGTTAAGGAAGATGTCCCAAAATTCAAACTTTTACGACGAAGTTATTTCCGACTTCGCAAAAAAGGAGAGGCGGATTAAACTACATTATAAATAGGTAGGTATGTGCATGTTAACTACTTAACTAGCCGGCTCGATTTATAGTTGGCTAGAGAGTGCACGATGACAAGTGTGACTGAACAAACTCTCCATTTCGCTGCGGGTTCGATCCCCGCTACCGGCACTGGCAATGTCGGTGGGTATGGTTGCGTATCTGCGTTTTTTTCATAAGTGTAACCCTCGCCCGTGCAGCCTCGGCTTTGTCGGTGGTTGTCTAATTTTTGTGGTGTTTTTATGTTTTATGTTTATTGAATGGCGGTCCTAGAAGTGTACTTTTTTTCTAGATATCATAACTTTGCGGCTTTCGACATTTGCTTTAAAATGAGTATACGGGAGCCACGCCCCTTTTCTAAAAAAAATTTGCCTCGCTTCGCTCGGGGCTTCGCACTACCCATCATCCTATATCACAAACTGCTTCCCCTGTATCAAAACTCACCGCACGCCCCCTGTAATTCGCTACATACTAAACTACATGAACACGTGGTGCGGTGCTTTATAATCTTTGATATATCCTAGGAATTTATTACTATACTGGGTGGGCCAAAAAAGACGCCTTCAACGCCGGTTAAATGTGGACAGAGTGGCACTGCAAGATTGTAAGTTATTACTCACTTTATTATTTGCCACGTTTTAAATCAAGTGTATAGTTTTTTTATAGTAACACTTAAACACGACTGTGACAATTTATTTTTAACAATGACATTTCAAATTATTACATTCAGCATCAATTAAATAGAAGGTGGTTAAGTTACGACAGCAAAATGACATAGGACCAATAGCCCGCAAACTGGACTAAACCTAACACAAATGTGCGCCGACAAACCATGCAAAATTATATACAAACAAGTGCCGGCAAACCAGACCAAATTAAACACAAACATGTGTCGGCAAACCAGGCCAAATTAAACGTAAACAAGTGCCGGCAAACCAGGCCAAATTAAATATGCACAAACACAAAGAAAGTTTCTTACAATGCGATGTTCGATTTGAATCCAGAGATCGCTTTGATAAACTCTTAATCCACTTATCAAATCAAATGCACCACTTTAATTTTAACACTATTTAACTTAGTTACAGAAACACTACATAATTTAATAGATAACAAGGGATTTTTCAACAGAACTAATAGACGTGTGTATCGTGTACCTCATCACAACTGTAATAATTCTTTAACCATAGTTATCCAACATAACTGTCAAACCATCTTAACAAAACACTAAATTATCGTCCTATATTGTACACAACCACGATCACAATACAATATAACGGGTAAATCGGAAACTTTCCTTACACAAGAAACAAAAGAATAATACAACACAAACGCAACATTTAAAATGTTACGTAGTTTTCAGTCTAATACACCTACAGCAAGCCCCCCCCACTGTCCATATTGCCGCCCTTGGTCTCAACAAATACTTCGTAAAACCAGAATAATAATTACAGAAAATAAATCGTTTCTCTCTTAAATAGTTAGTGACTTGTTATATTAATATAAACTTGGTGGGAATAGATCAATTAAAACAGAAAAACTATTTGTTTAATTTAGTCGATGTTTCGGTATATACAGTGTCCCACCAAAAATAGGCCCCTGAATAACTGAGAAAATTTTTTGAAAAATTGGTGAAAAGTCACCTTTTTCAAGGGGACATATTTTAATGTATTACTTGTACACCTATCATATTCTACCTACACGTCCACCCCCCCCTCAAAAAAATTCAAATGGCAAAGGGGGTCGAGTGATACATCTTTTGAAAGGTTTTTCAATTCTCTACATAACTGTGTATTTTTTTAAACTTTTATCAATTCGTTCCTGAGAAATAATTGTTTCATTATTTTAGGTTCGGGAAATTAAAATAAAAGAAGCAGTTTAAATTATCGTATGTATTGTTCAAAATGACCCCCACCGACTTCCATACAGTAGTATAATCTGTCTTGAAATTCTGTACGAACATTTCTGAACACATCTGGAGTTAATAAATTGTATTCTCGAACAATTCTTTCACGTAACTCTTCCAGAGATGCGGGTTTTGTTGCAAATACCTTCGATTTCAAATGTCCCCACAGAAAGAAATCCAAGGGAGTTAAATCGGGTGACCTAGCGGGCCAGTCTTCTTCCAATCCATCGCTCAGGAAACCGATTATCCAAAAATTGACGGACTGCTATAGCAAAAGATGGGGGTGCCCCATCCTGTTGAAAAAAACAGTTAGCCCTCTAAAAGATTATCGCCTTCTTCGAGGATTTGGGTAATCATTGGGTCGATGTTATTTTCTAACAGATCGAGGTACCTTTCGCCATTTAAATTGTCAAGAATAAAAAATGGCCACAATTAAAAATGGCCCAAACATTTAACTTCTGAGGCCTTTGGGTATGAGTTTCCATGAACAAATGTGGAATGGTTTCACTCCAACACCTACAATTGTGCCTGTTTACCTCCCCATTTAACTGAAATGTCGATTCATCAGAAAAACACGTATTGTACAGTAGATTGGCATTACCGTTTAATTGTTCACTAAAAAATCTCACAAATTCAAGCCGACACGCGCGACGATCGGGATCATCTTCGTTTAATTCGTACACCAATTTAAATTTATATGGATGAAATTTGTGGGCCTTTACAATTCGTGATACACTGGAAGCCTCAGCTACTTTCCTGATCGATTCAGTATCCATTTGCAAATAACCCAGAACTGCCACTTCGACTGCTTCATTCCTAATCGGTCGGTTCATGCTTTTTGTTTCCTACAGAACCTGTTTCCATAAATTTTGTCAATAATTGTAAAACACACTGAGAACCAACCCTTCTATGTGGGACAATTATCGTTTTTAAAATAAATGCTGACAATTTCTATTCTCTCCTGAAGGGTATAAACCATTCTGAGAACTCACTCTGGTAAAATGTATCTCGATTTAAAATTGGTTGTGAACAAATTAATGTTCAAGGACTATCAAATACTTATGAGTCTTTTATTATTCTAAAACTAAACGGACAAGGAAAGTGTTTTTTGTGGAAAAAAACTCGTGTTGATTTGAGAGCACTAAAAAATGTATAAATTTCAATACCCAGTGCCGTGTATTTTAGATTTTTTAAACGATTTCGATTGTGTGTAATCATCAGAAATAAAATTATTATTTAAAAAAATACACAGTTATGTAGGGAAGACCTTTCAAAAGATGTCACTCGACCCCCCTTGTCATTTGAATTTTTTTGAGGGGGTGGCCGTGTACGGTAGAGGGATGATGATAGGTATACAAGTATTACATTAAAATATGTCCCCCTTGGAAACAAGGTCGACGTGTTTCACCAATTTTTCAAAAAATTTTTATCTCCAAAGTTATTCAGGGTGCCTACTTTTGGTTGGGACACCCTGTATATATTAGCATCCTCATGACTAATTAAATTGGGTTTTTCCACATAATCAGTATTAAATTAAATAACAAACAAAAACTAGTACAAGACACAGGTTGAAGTAAATACAACATAACAGATATAAATGATGTTTAATGCTTCAACGATACACATAAAATTTGCAATAAATAAAAAATTTAATATGTTTAATTTGGATACACCTTCATTACGATTTGCGCCCCCAAGAATCCTGTGCTCGCTCCGCCGGCACGCCACTAGGTAAAGTAGGTGTTACAAACAATCTAACTCGGATGCAAAATTCGGTAGGTATTTGTTTGCTTCGGTTAAGCCCCCCATACACCTGCGAACAAATTGCGCAACAGAGGCTGTTGTGCAAACAATTGTATAATGTATGGTGTTGTTTGACGTGCTGCGCAACTAGTTGCAGAAATTCAAACTTGGTTGAAATTAATTGCACAACAAGTGGCGTTGCGCAACTATTGCATCGTGTTTGGGCTTTGTGAACTCAACTGAAGTTTTTTGAGGAGATTTGCGTGGTTAAAACGAGATCTTTTCTTCAACCACTCTTTCATCCACACTCTCTGCTTCCTTTTTCTTTTTTTAACACCAACATCCGACGCAACAGCAATTATTATAGCTAAACAGGCTGCATCGTCAGACGACATGTTTCCATAGGTATACAACAAAAGCAACTGAAGTTTGTATAAAATTGCGCAGTGTATGGGTGACCTTGTTCGCACAACAATCTGTTGTGCAACGTTAGTTTGCGCAATTTGTTCGCAGGTGTATGGGGGGCTTTAGACGCATAACTGGGCATTCGCTATTAACCAATTGTTTTATGTGCCACATGGGCCAGCGCGTTTGCTGCCTGAACTGTTGTCGGTGAGTGTTTACTAAATTCAGATTCAACAAGGTCTTAATAAATTTGAACTGAATGAATTTGAATGTGTTTTTAATAAATAAATGTTTTTAAATAACTGGTAAATATTTTATTCTTTACAGCTCTTGGAATTTTACAACTTCCTAAATTACCTACGTGGTTTCTAATATTAAATGTAGCTATTTTCCAAGTGTGGAGCAACTTACTCTACTAGACAACCATAAGCGGTCATAAGACGAGGCCAACTGCGGAGCAACGGAATACGTGCTTATAGTTGCCTATAACTTATTATTAAGCCTGGCCAAGCGATGGTAGATTCAGGGTCGGGCGCAATACCAATGCCATCGCGCGTTTATTTACGATGACGATGACACGACACACTTCAGTTGTTATCTGTCGGTCGATGCACAGAGTACTAATAAATAATAAATAATAAATAATGTTGAGCGTAAAGAGTAGAAAACGACCGTACGCTGATAAAGTGAACAAATTTATCGGTGAATTTCCGGATTTATTCTATGATGGATGTAAAATAATTTGTAAAGTTTGTGATCAATACTTAATGTGCTGGAATAAATACGGCTGCAAAATTCATGTCAATAGTAACCGGCATAAAAATAAAAAAATGGCGTGTCTTCTTTGGAACCTCAGTTTATGTTTGATTTACTGTTAATGCTGATTGCCTGTGATGTTCCCCTGCGCATATTGGATAAACCAGCATTTCGGGAGTTCTGGAATAAATACAATCCGCAGGTGAATTTACCAAGTCGTTCATCGTTACGTAGATATGTACCAAGTGTTCGTGAAGACATTGTAAATAGAATTAAATGTGCATTAAAAAATATAAGGCTGTTGTTATGTGTTTACAAGACGACAGATTGTAAAAAAAATTCTATTTTAAATGTTATAGTACGTGTACTCGACCCTGTTAAACCAACATTTCCACTTTTACTAGCTAGCAAAAGCCTAACTGCGTGTACTGGTGAAATAATTACGCGGGTGGTGTTGGAGACTTTCGAAAAATTTGAACTGTCAACAAGACAAGTGTTGATGTTTGTGACCGACGCACGGTGCTGCGACAATGCGTTTGGTGGGCCGTTTTCTTCAAAGAGACGATTGTAGGTTTTTTCATGTTACGTGTAAAGTGCGTGCGTTCCAGCTTGTAGCAGAAACGATTCGAACATGTTTTCTAGAGGTAGATGCATTAATAGTAAATACAAAAAAAATATTTCTCAAATCTCCTGAACGGCTTCGAGCATTTCACACACTGTGTCATGGTATTCCGAAACCACCAGAGCCGATTCTTACACGTTGGGGAACGTGGTTGAGGGCAGCTTTTATTATGCTGAATATTTTCAACAAATAAATGCTGCGATACTACAGTTCAACCCTAACGAGGCTGCAGCTATTAAGGAAAGCCAGTCAAGCTTTCAAGATGTTTCCCTTGAAACAGATTTAAAACTATTTATAACAATTATAGAGGACTACACGACGCAATAGAAAAATTGCAAAATACTTCGTTGTCGTTAGTGAAATCGCTGCAAATAGTGGACGACGTAAATACACAGCTACAGACTATAAATGACGCAAAAAAATAAGCCCGTTATTGAAAAATTCGAGAGTGTATTACGGAAAGATCCTGCTTTTACCAAATTAAGACAAATTTGTGATGGTGCATCTACAGCTGCGTTAAGTGAGTTCACAGAGTGTGTTACTTATGCCTGTATTACTTCCGTACATGTCGAACGGTCGTTTTCAAAATACAAACATAATTTTTCACCACAGCGAACATCGCTTACTGAGACAACTGTAGAAACATATCTGATGCTACACAGTTATTATAGAAGTGCTCCAGTTTGTGATAACGACAACCAAGCTACTTCATAAATCTGCTTAAGAAGATGAGTTTTGTACATATTTTTATAAAGTGTACCAGTATTAATAAAATTTATTTCCATTTATTTTATTTATTTATTATTAGTTATCACTTAGATATACAATGTACATGTGTGAACGTCATTTAACAGTTTAATAATAATGTGCAGCACTAAGCTTACAAAATATAAGGAAATACATAAAACAGAATTTAAAGCGAACGAAATAGTACAAAAACATACATCACAATATATAAAATATTTTTGTTTTTATTATTGTACTTATTCAAGTATTATGATATGATGCATACCCAGTACGTCTCTGTAGGATTAATGAGCTTGGCCAGGCTTACTTATTATAGGACATATCCCCATTTCCCGCAAAGATCCTGATTGCACGACCTGTAATATGTGCAATCGATATTACAAGTATATAAATAAACCCATACATGTAAATTAATTTAATTATATAGACTTTAAAAAACATGATTTTTTATAACTGCCGGCTCTGAAAAACGGCAAGTATTTCCGGTACCTGCTAATAACAACCTTCTCTAAAAGTTCAGATTTCTCGCGCGTATCAGTCCATATTTAAACAGTTCCAATCTGGAGTCTTTGCTTTGCCTGTAGTATATTTCCACAGAAAACCATACGTTGTTTTTATTTTTAGATAAACTTTTACGGTTTAATGAATGTTTAATATGCGTCACAAGAGGCCATCGCGATAAAAGGCCACACTTTAACAGACTCTAATTTTGCCTCTACTCATACGGACAAATAAAATGTTTAAATTAATACATTAGTCTCTATCTGATATATGATAAAACTGACGGAAACCGACATCCTCTTTTATGAAAATAATTATATTAACAGCTTAAATACACAGACGCCACCATTTGGCTGGAATAATATGAGAAAATTCGTAACGAAGCCACTGAATTTACTATTAACTACGCACATTCTTTAGGCACAGGAGTGTCGTGTCTGAAAGCTGGAACCTACATAAAACCTTTTACCAGCAATTCCGGGACGAAAAATATTGATTTTAATTATGTATATAGCGCAGTTGGTTGGTTTATATATATACATACATCTTTCACGAGGCGAAAAAAAAAGCTGTCACACACAAAATTACTTACTTTTATAAATATCTGATAGATAGCCTCATCAACAGACTGATATCGAGCAATTAGCAACTAAAGCTATTAGTGCAAGAACGTGTTAACTCACTTTTTGTTAACTAACTACCGGAACTTTTTGACAGATTTTTTTATTATTTTTTTTTATATAAATGTGTGTATGTAAAAACTAATGAGTTAACACTTTGTTGTAGCTGAGTTTGAGAATATTGGCAAACACCTTCTTGCACTAAGAGCTTCAATTAAAATACAACGTGTCAACTATATCAAATCCCCGCCCTTGATATAAGAAAAATGTTAGCATGGTGAGGGCATATATGTAAGTGAGGGTGACAGAACTACCTTTCGATTGTATTATACCACTCATGGAAGCCCGTAGACAGTCCTAAGCCGCCCGTTTGTCAAAACAAAGTAGGCACAATAGATATGAGTATTTTAACCCAAGTAACAACTCTAAGATACTTTTGATTTATTTAGGTTTTAAAAGTGCTTTAACATGTTCAATAAAATGATAGTGGTTTTAAAATTACCTTAAGATAAACTAGAATTTCTTAAAGACCACTGATTCTTATGCAAAGGATTTAATGCACTCTTTAAATTAAAATAAAAAAACTGTTTGCTCCTAATGCCCTATTGATCTTATACTAGCTTTATAATACTCTTGACATTGGCTATTTTAAAACTAATTTGCCTTTTTAAAGAATTAAATAGCAAGTTGGTTTTAAAACAATCCATTTTGGAACAAATGGTTTTAATGTAGTTTTATGGAGTATCCTTGATGTAGTCATTAAAATCCATTAAGAAAACTATTTTATCTTAAGCCTATATGCTCAATGAAATTCCACATTAAATCCTAAAACATAGTTTTTACTTTTTAAAGAGTAAATTAAGAATATTTTAAAGTTCAAAGGTTTTAATTTAGTCAATTTGATTAAAAGAAATGCCTGTTGGATTTTTGTAGACTTTATTAAAACAAATTTTACCCCCTCCATAATCGGAGAAAACACGCCATCTGCTCAATAAACTGATTGCTGATTTAGTGAACCAGTGCAGTCCGTGTACCTACTTTATGCATGAATGAAAACTAGAAGACATATTTAAAATGGAAAATATTAGTGACAAGTATTTTAAATTAAAACGAAGTCACTAAATGCAGCAATCACAAAACCGGCACAATTTTAAGGTTAGGATTTCATACGCGCGCCAGATCCCTTTAAATCAATAAGGCCACGAGTTTGAACATATTAAAGCAACTCAGTTTTAAAAGGAAGAGTAAATAAATGTCTGGGAGAGTAATTGTACTTAAAGTGGTAAATAAAACGATATTTTAAGTCTTGTAAGATTTAAAATATTCTATTAACTTGCAATCAGTTTTTATATAAGATACAGACCCGCCATGATGAATATTTTCAATAGCCAAAGAAAAAAATATTATTGAAATGTATGCGCTTTACATCCTCTTAAATAACTGAGGGACGGTGTGTCCAAACATGCAATTTAATTAAAAAAATGCATTTGGATGTTTAGATGCAAAATAAAAATTGACGATATTTTTTAAAAATTTTTTAGATAATAAAAAAAACATTATATTGGTGGCGCTCGAGTTATGTAGAAGTATTTTATTATATTTTGTCAGAAAAGTGCCATCCGTTGGTAATTTTTACCAGAATAGTTTGCATTTGAATATTATTTTTGATGAGCTTTATATGCGTTACGTTTAAAATATTACCACTCTGCCTCATTAGAGACTTGCCGTTGTTTTAACTATTTCACGCATAAAGTTGTCCGACTTTAAAACAAAATAAAACCCTTTTAGGATTAATTATAATGATTCTCAAGGCAATTTAGTCTGCTGCAATTTTATTTTAAATGCAAAACGTTTTAATACATAAATTTAAGGTTGCCTTGAAGAACTCTTTAAGAATATGAAATTAAAACTAAATGGTTGTTAATATAGTTTTAAAATTTAGTCTTCAAGACCCTTTTTGGCTAGAAGCTGCTTTATGGTGATCCTAAGCTTGCCTTGAAGATCATTTGGTTTTATTCGAAGTTTTATTGTATAATTTTAAAGCGACCTTGGAGATCTTAATAAGAGCATTAGTGTTACCTGGGAAGACAAGCATTAAAAGCACCGATATCGCCGGGCACAGATAAAGGAATGAATCGACGCGACGCATAAAAAGGGTAGGCAGTAAAACAATTATCTTATATCTATTTGAGACACTGTACATGTGTCGCGCTCCTATAAACAAAAACAGTATACACTTTCTAGGTAATTAAATCAAATGCCAATGACGACATTGCGGCAATACTAACAAAACAAATATTTTTATATTATAAACTTAACAGATTTGTTTCTATATTCTACAAAAAGAAAAACATTTTTATAGTATTCACTGTGAAAAAACACCCCTCTTGAAAATATTGAAGACGACGCCTATGGATGTATCTCTTTTGGCGCTTTCACACTCGCTCTTGTAGTGAAAAAACTACAGTTGGCTATTATAAATAAAGCTGCAAATCGTTTCTGTGTATCATGGTCGTAGAGTAAACACTGTCCTTCCTTACTAATTTTTCCATAGTTATTATTATTCGAGTTGTGTACACGTTAAGTCACTTGGGCGTTACTGCATATTGTTTTTGTGCTTTTATTTTATTTGTTGTACTGTATTGTTGATATTAATTTAATAATAAAGCATGGCAGACGTACGCAAGGGTAGAAAACGGCCATTTGCTGACAAAGTGAATAAATTCATAGGTGAATTCCAGGATTTATTCCATGATGGTGCTAAAATAATTTGTAAAGTGTGCGAGAAAGATTTGATGTGCTGGGATAAGCGTGATTGTGGACTTCACGTAAATAGTGTACACCATAAAAATAAAAAAAATGGCGTGCCTTCGACAACACAGTTTATGTTTGATTTACTATTAATGCTGATTACCCGTGATGTTCCGCTGCACATACTCGATAAACAACCATTTCGAGAGTTCTGGAATAAATACAATGCCCAGGTGAAGTTACCAAGTCGCACAACGTTATGTAACTATCTGTCAACTGTACACGTAGACATGGTAAATAAGATGAAATGTGAATTAAAAATTACACGGCTGTGGTTATCTGTTGATGAGACAACAGATTGTAAAAAAAATCTATTTTAAATGTTATAGTACGAGTACTGGACCCTCTCAAACCGATAGTTCCACTGTTACTAACTAGCAAAAGACTAAGTCAGCGTACTGGCGAAACAATTACCAGGGTGGTGCTGGAAACGTTAGAATAATTTGAACTGTCAAAAAATCAAGTGTTGATGTTTGTGACTGATGGCGCCTTGACAATGCTTTCGGTAGGCCGTTCTTTGCAAGAACAAGGTTGTACGTTTATACATGTTACATGTAAAGTGCATGCTTTACATCTTGTGGCAGAAACTATTCGTAAAGGTTTTCCAGAGGTGGATGCATTAATAGCAAGTACAAAAAAAGTGTTTCTTAAATCTCCTAAACGTCTCCGTGCATTTCATAGCAAGTGTCCCGGTATTCCTGAACCACCACAGCCGATTCTTACACGTTGGGGAACATGGTTGCAGGCAGCTTTTTATTATGCTAGAATATTTCCAACAAATAAAAGCTGTGATACTACAATTCAATCCAGATGAGGCTGCAGCTATTAAGGAAAGCCAGACAAAATTCGAAGATATTTCCGTTGAAACAGCTTTAAAAAATATTGCGAAGAACTATAAACCATTACATGAAAGCATAAAGAAATTAGAAAATAGTGCATTGTCGTTAGCGGAGTCACGGCAAATAGTGGACAAAGTAAATATACTGCTACACGCTATAGGTGACGCAACAAATGAACGCACTAAAGAAAAGTTCGCAAGTGTGTTAAATAAAGACACCGGTTTTATCAAATTAAGACAAATATGTGATGGTGCAGCCCCAGATCCGTTAAGTGCGTTCAAAGACTATTTTATGTATACGTGTATTACATCAGTAGATGTCGAACGGTTGTTTTCAAAATATAAGAATATATTTTCACCAAAGCGAACATCACTCATGGAGACAACCATAGAAACATACCTGATGCTGCAAAATGGCTACACATCTTCTCCAGTTTGTGATAAGCAAGCGAGTTTATCAAGCTAGTTAAGAGGGTAAGTTTTACATACATTGTTATAAATTGTAACAGTTTATTGTTTCTCGTATTAGTTAATTTCGCGTACGCCACTGTCCCACGGAATATTTTTGATATTTATAATTTATAAATCCTACATGGCTAAAAAACGACGAACTGAGTTGTAGTTATAGATTTAGGGTATGGCAAATCGGACGGCTCACAGTAGCGTCCCATTTGGATATTTTCATTCCCGATAATTATAGCAGACGATGAAACACGTAAAACTGCTTACCTATTACGTGTTATCGTCTTAACGACCGAGGACAATGACTAAGATTGAACATCAACGAACATTCGTGTAAGTACACACAGTTTTTATGTTTTCTGCTGAAAAATAACTTCTTTGTGGGGGTAAACACGTGTAAAGCGTAAAAGGATCTTTCGACGTCTACCAACGTAATATTTGCAAACTTAAAAAACGTTCTAAGTCACCTGTAGTCACCTGATTAAGATACCGATTAATATTCTATAACGTTTCATATCCTACAGTTTTATGTAAAATGTCATTTATACCGGTTACTCACTCGTATACCAGGATCATGTTTTCAAGGTTTGTAATTTATTTTGTACATTATGCATTATATGTAAGGACTCTTCTAATGATAATAAAGAATTTTCTAATAGTTGATTACTGTCCAATACCACTGTATAATTGTTGTGAATCACAATATGTATTGCAGCTTATATTTCAGGACTTTTGAAATAGTACTACCCATGGTAGTATCCAACTGCTGCTAGCCACGTCCCCCAATGTGTTGAAATAAGTTGCGGTGGAAGCTGTATGTAAGGACAAGCTAATGTAAAACTTGTAACCCATTTAGATGCTTTCACGAATATTTCTTTGTTATTTGCAATTAACACAGGAATTTCGGGATACTTCGATATCTCTTGAAATAACGCCAGGAAAAAATAAAAACGAAAATTGAAAATTTTACTTTTTTTCAAAAATCTCAAGAACAGCAAGAGATAGTTTCGATTTCTCAACTATTCCTGATCGTCAAATTTTGTAACTTTGCCCCAATTTAACCGATGCTGTATCTCTTACCATTTCCGAGATGCCTGTAGTGAGAAGCGAATTTATAACAAAATAGTTGAGATGACTACATCTCTTTGGAATAAAATAAGGCACATTAAAATTAATTAGTAAAATTTAGGAAACATATAGGTACATTTTCTCAATTTAGGGATGCGCGATACGGTACGATATTTTCGGGTACCGGCACTTTTGTTTCCGATCCTCGATATTTTGCACAGGTCTTACAGTGTACAGTACGGTATGATACGGTACATTTTTGGCCAATAAATGCCGGATCGGATGTACCGGTATTTCGTGTATCGGTATTTTTCCATTCGATATTGTATCCAACCGGTATTTTTAATCGATGCGATACGATACGCGATACTTTTCAATGTATCGCACATCCCTATCTTCATTTTTTAGCCGCCTATCAATTTCACATTTCTCATAATTTGCAATGTTTAAGATTTTACATTTCTTTCTCTCTAATACTGAAATTTCACTCACAACAACACCTTGTTTACTACGGAAATCTCGTCATATTCGATTTTGATACGATCCGAATATAATAGACAAAACAGTCATGAACTGCAGTAATCGCGCGTTGAACCCAAATATATTTTTGTTTTTTTATGTATAAGAATACACATCCGGCACCTGAAAATTAAATCAGCTGTTTATTAGACGCACGAATTCGCTCATGCGCAATTATTATTCGAACACGTCCAGTGGCGTAGTAGAGGGCAAATTGTTTTCTAATTTTTTTTTAATTAAAATCGCAATTAAAAAAAGAATTCAGAAAACAATTTACCCTCTACTAGATAACAGGGAAAACATTGGAAGGTCGTAGGTAGTTTATTGTTTTTCAGATTGTTGCGCAAAATTCCCTGATTTTTGACGAAATTTATCAAATTTCCTGGTATTTCCATGATTTTTTTAGAATTTTTAAATTCCCTAATTTTTCCAGGTTCTCCAGGTTTTCCATATGAGTCCGAATACATCTTTTTGAAATTCCAGGCGTGGGGGGCAAAGTCCCCTACAGCCGCTCACGTGGCGCCTAGGCCTATAAACTAAACAGTTAATCTTAATTGCTAGTAAGTACTATTACAGAGATAAATGCATTACAACACAATCTAAAACAATCAAGATTATACATATTAATAAATCTCGATAAATGTTACCAGGTGCCCCATTATATTTTGACCCTTTTTAAACCTATATAACTTAGTTGAGATAATGAAATGCGGTTTTCGCCAGACTTCTTCTAATTTTGATAAGTTTTTTCCTGGTTATCCATCTTCTTTGCTCACTTCCGGTTTAACCGGAAATGGCAGCGTATTTTCGGGATAGGGCAACTTTGTTATTTCAAACAAACACCTTGTATATTTTTTTCACAGTTGGAAAACCCATTGTTTTCTCTTTCCGAAAATTTCCGAAAAAAAATAAGATTCACAAAGTAGACTATGGAAATAAAAGACAACATCACTTGTAAGATTTAAATTTTTTTTTTTTAAAATTTTTTTTTTTTTTTTTTTTTTTTTTGAAAAAATTTAAAAAAAATAAATAGACATCTGTATAAAAAGAAAAATAAAAAGCCAATAGTTTATGAACAATTGCATGTTACTGCTCAATTGAATATTGAAAATGTATACTATATTATGAAACTCGATAAACAAAATGTAACACGACATTTAAATTAAGACAAATAGTCAAATGAACAACAAAATAATCACACAAGTAAAAAATTTATCTTTAAAATGTTGCCGATGTAACTTGGACACATTTATTTACTTCCTTTAAAAGTGATGCATTAAGCTTCTTTTTAAACTATTCGGATTGAACGGTATAACATAAGTGTAACACGATATTTATTAAACAAATAAGAAACAAAATAATACACATGTGTTAAAGACATTTCCATTTCGAACGTTTTTTTTAAGTTGTTCTAAATTTTGTGGCATAGGGCTATAACACCTGTCTTGCTCATACACCATATGAAAAAATCTAGAACTATGAATTCTGGGGATCGAGAGAGTCATGCTGTAGGACCTCCCCCCTATCCAACGACTTCCAAAGATGGCATTCAGGGAATCTCTAGTTATCACAGCATAATGAGGCGTCTTGTTGGAAACAGATTGTCCCCAACAAATTATCCTGTTCAAGTTGCGGATAAAAGAAATTTTCTAACATGTCTAAATATGACGGGGCATTGACAATGAGAGTTAACGCGCTTCAATTCACCACGAGAGGTGCTAGTGAACGGAAAGGTCAATGTCACTGAATGTTAATGTTTACTATGGCTTTTTAACGCTAGTTTTTAGTAATTTTTATAAAAATTAGCTGAAAAAAATTTAACACAATAATGGCAGAAGGGGAAAGTAGTAATTTACTTGCTCAGTAGGGAAATTATTGTACTTATCAGAAGTGTCTTATGTTATAAAACTTAGGTTATATCAAGAATGAATATGATGAAAACAACGAATGTACATGATTATTACTTAACGATTTTCTGTAGTAGACTCCTTTGGTAACGCATAATCGTCAGGATTAAAATGTTTCTTAAAGACACACGAATGTTTCGAAGGAGTAAAGTTCTCTATCATTATCAACCATTGTTTTAGGCGAGTTTTGTCTCTCGGAAGCATATGTCCGCCTTTTGTTTCCGAACAAAATGGAACTGCACAACACTGGGGCACAATTAACAAGCTTTTTTTATTTGCTGGTGTACAAAATAATTATAATAAAACACTATATACTTTTCCCGCGCCTAACAAAAACTTTTGATACGACCTTACTCGACCAGTGGCGCCAACTGGTGAGCCTGAAAACGTTAGCCCTCATTGGATTGATAAAGAAAAAGGACCGTTATTGTTTTTGGTTTAATACCGCACACCAAACTGTAACTTTTGGAGAGGATCTGACATACTGATGGACATTTTTGGGATTTTCTGATGCCCAAACTCTACAATTATGCTTATTCGCCTTGCCATTTATGTGAAATGATGCTTCGTGTGACATGATAACCTTATCAAGAAAATGCCTATCTCTTCTACGAAAATTAAGAATATTTCTACAAAATAGTACTCGTTTTGGAAAATCAGTTTCCTTTAATTCCTGGTGAATCTGAATTTTATAAGCATTCAATTTTAGAACATTTTTCATAAAAATCTGAACATTAGTTTTCGGAAGGATCATTTTGTCATTTCCAAAATTTTAATTGCATTATTAAGCCAATTTTCATTATTTGGAGTTCTTTTTTTACGGGCAATACAACCCGAATTCCAAAAGTTTTTATACCATTTTCTAATTGAATTTTGTGTTGGAGGTTCCTTGTTAAACATAGTTCTAAATCTTATTTGTGTTGTTTTGTAAGATTTAGTGTCAGCAAAAAAGATTACGCACTTAAAGTAAACATTTTTCTTAAAGTACCCGAGTTGTTAATAAACTACTTTTGACGTTTACAAGTGATGTTGTCTTTTATTTCCATAGTCTATCTACTTTGTGAATCATTATTTTTTTTCGTAGCATTTCGATAAAACGCAGTATTCACTTTAAAAACTTATAAAACCATCACTCTGTATAATTTCCATGACAAATATGGAATTTTCCGAAAGGGGAACATATGGGTATTCCAACTGTGAAAAAAATATACATAGTGTTCCATTTGAAATAACAAAGTTGCCCTATCCCCGAAAATACGATGTCATTTTCGGTTAAACCGGAAGTGAGCAAGAAAAGACGGATACTCAGGAAAAACCAGGGGCGGTCGGTCCATGAAAGCAAGGGAAGCAGTGCTTCCCTTGGGATTATTAAAAAAAAACACATAATTAGAACCTAATTATTATTTATCATATATATTAATCATTAAAATTTACTTTTACCGAATTTCAATAGACACGGTCCTGCATTTCAACAGCTGAGATAATGTTGCACGATAAAACCGTAACGATGACGCACTCGATTAATCGAGCGAACACGAACTCGCGCGACTTCGATATAAGCAACTTCTTGAAATGCATCCCATCCCCACTTCATAATCTTGATATCTGAACCATATAGCATAGTAATGCGTCTTGTTTTATAGATTTTAATATCGATTGTATCGTGTGGTGCTAAACTTATCGCCCAAGTTATGATGGGGCCGCTGTAATGGCTGGTGAATTGGGGGGTCTGCAGGCCAAAGTAAAACAGACATTTCAGAGTTCTTGCTCAATCTGCAGCGTGTCTTAAAGAGTGCAAAGTATTTTTTTTCAAGTATTAGTGGAATGGCTGCCTTTTTTCAAAATCATCAAAACGGACACGAGCTTTAGATTTGGAAGTACAGAAGAGACTACCCAGAGTTGCTCGAACACGATGGAATTACAATGGGAGGCTAGTACAAACTGTATCTGAATATCGATAGCCTCTAATTGATTTATTTGAAAATATTTTACAAAGCAAAGATGATTGGGACACTGAGACTTTGAATGGATCCAGAGGTTACTTAGATTCATTGAAAAGAGACTTTGATTTTAATTTTTTGTTAAATATTTTCTCCGAAAGATTCCCATTTACTGACAATTTATTCAATATTTTGCAAAGTAAATCAAATGACGTTGGATTTTGTGTAAAGAAAATTGAAGAATTCAAAAATTTGATTTGTAACAAAAGAAATGAATTTGAAAAGTTCTGGGAGAAACCTAGTAGTGACAATTTAGAGCCGCAAAGAAAAAGAATACGAACTGAATTTATAGTGGATTGTAGAACTTCATATCGAAGACTTTTTATCGAAATTTTGGACAATATCACTGGGCAACTAAATAATAGATTTAAAAATTTTAGTGATATACAATTTCTAGAATTGTGTAATTTTAATGAATTTAAAAATAAACAGTTTGCACAAAACGCACTTCAGTCATTAAATGATAACTACGGAAATTTTTTTGATATAGTTGGGTTACGATCGGAACTTTCAGTTATTTATGCTACAGAAGATATTAGTCAGAAACATAACGCCAACGAACTGATAATCTTTATAAAAGAAAATAGTTTAGATCAGGCCTACTCTGAAGTGTTGAAATTGTGTGAGTTAGTGTTGACGATACCTGCTTCGGTTGAACGCAGTTTTTCGACCTTAAAAAGAATAAAAACTTTTTCAAGAAATTCAACCAGTGAAGAGCGGCTTTCAAAATTGTCCCTGTTGAGAATAGAAAGTGACTTTGTTAAGGAGATGTCCCAAAATTCAAACTTTTACGACGAAGTTATTTCCGACTTCGCAAAAAAAGGAGAGGCGGATTAAACTACATTATAAATAGGTAGGTATGTGCATGTTAACTATTTAACTAGCCGGCTCGATTTATAGTTGGCTAGAGAGTGCACGATGACAAGTGTGACTGAACAAACTCTCCATTTCGCTGCGGGTTCGATCCCCGCTACCGGCACTGGCAGTGTCGGTGGGTATGGTTGTGTATTTGCGTTTTTTTCATAAGTGTAACCCTCGCCCGTGCAGCCTCGGCTTTGTCGGTGGTTGTCTAATTTTTTGGTGTTTTTATGTTTTATGTTTATTGAGTGGCGGTCTTAGAAGTGTACTTTTTTTCTAGATATCGTAACTTTGCGGCTTTCGAAATTTGCTTTAAAATGAGTATATGGAAGCCACGCCCCTTTTCTAAAAAAAATTTTTGCCTCGCTTCGCTCGGGGCTTCGCACTACCCATCACCCTATATCACAAACTGCTTCCCCTGTATCAAAACTCACCGCACGCCCCTGGGAAAAACCTTATCAAAATTAGAAAAAGACTGGTGAAAACCTCATTTCATTATCTCAACTAGTTCAAAAGTTATGTAGGTTTAAAAAGGGTTAAAATATAATGGGGCATCCATCCGGTACTATTTTTACTTTACTTGTAGACTATTATATTTAAATGAGCGTTTTCCAATTAGGTCACTTATAAATACCGTTAACGCGCCGGAGTTTTGGACCAGTTAAATCTAATCAATGCATAACAACTACGCAAGTGGCTCGGATGAAACAAAGCCCCCTTTAGCCGCTCAAGGTAACCTTGATCAGAGAGAAGAAAGAAAGGTATGAATTGAGAATCGACCATTTCGCCACTTCGCAAGAAAACAATAGAGAAACACCTGCTTCAAGTGAGGCGTGTTATTTCTATTATATGTATATTCTACAGTCTATATAAAATCTGCCAGAATCCAGTATAATCTAGTCGTTGACTATACTCCATGTATGCGTGTATAATATACACGTAGAGATATTAGATATTCCTTCATAATCATTATCACTTACACAGAGACTTATTTCACACCAGAAGCCGCACATTAATGGCTATTTTAGTTTTACTGGTGACAAACCAAAACCAAATCCTCAACTATAGGCACGCCCTATGCGATTAATATATCTGACATTTCTGACAACCCAAATGGCGCATAATTTATACTGGACATTACACCGCGAGCAGAAATAATCCGCAAGGTCGACATTTTGCAAAATGTAAATGTTAATTTATGGTATTCAATGTGGGAAAAAAATATGGAATTAATTCCACACATTTTTTTTACGTTATACAGTGCGTCTTATAAGTAAAGTTGGCAAATCGGTCCGCAAGTCATGGGCGGTGCCAAGTAGAGAAATACCCAAATTCGTAAGCGAGACTTGTTTACTATTTTAGCAAAGGCTAACATTTGATTTTAGTCTATTGTTACGCCTCGTGGTGTGTACAACGTAATTTATTCCTCTCCGTTGTATTGTTGATAATTTGATTTGTTGTACATATTTTATTCTTGATATTAATTTAATAATAAAGTTTGTCAAAGTGAATAAATTTTCAGCGAATTCCCGGATTTATCTACAATGTTGCTATAATAATTTGTAAGGTGTGCGAGACAGATCTGATGTGCTGGGACAAACGTGATTGTAAACATCACGTGAAATGCAATATAATTCATAAAACATAAAAAAAATTTAATAATTAAAAAAAGTCAGTTTACAGAGAACATGTATGTGTTTTTATGTATACAGGAAAAAATCCAAAAAAATCTGCTCAAAATATTTTTTATCTTGAAAATAAAAATTAACTTTACGTACGCGGTGGGGTTTGGAGTAGGGAAAGCGTGTCTACGCATTGTAAAGTGTGATTTCCCGGATTTATTCTACGATGGTGCTATAATAATTTGTAAGGTGTGCGAGACAGACCTGATGTGTTGGGACAAACGTAATTGTAAACGTCACGTAATTTCTGTGCAACATAAAACTAAAAAAAAAATGGCGTACCTTCGACAGTACAGCTTATGTTCGATTTAATCTTAACGCTAATTAATAATAATAATAACACCACATGAAATTACAACCCCCTTTATCCCTGAAGGTCTGGAATGACCTTGTGTGGGAGAGGGCTACACATTTAGAGACAATGGACACACACCCAATATCCGAATATACTACGATTAATCTCTCTCACAGAAAAATCCCAGTTCCTCGACCGGGAATCGAACCCGGGACCCCGAAGTTTCGAGGCAAGTACGTTACCTCTAGACCACGGAGCCATTGCCTATGATGTTCCGCTGCACATACTCGATAAACAACCATTTCAGGAATTTTCACTGTTACTAGCTAACAAAAGACTAACTGAGTGTACTGGCCAAACAATTATGCGGGTGGTGCTGGAGACGTTACAAAAATTTGACCTGTCAAAAAGTCAAGTGTTGATGTTTGTGACCGATGGTGCCGCGACAATGCGTTTGGTAGGCCGTTCTCTTCAAGAACACGGTTGTAAGTTGGTACATGTTACGTGTAAAGTGCATGCTTTACACCTTGTGACAGAAACTATTTAACAAGATTTTCCATGCATTAATAGCAAGTACAAAAAAACGTGTTTCTTAAATCTCTTAAACGTCTTCACGCATTTCATAGCAAGTATCCCGGTATTCCCAAACCACCACAGCTGATTCTTACATGTTGGGGAACATGGTTGAAGGCAGCTTCTTATTATGCTGAATATTTACAACAAACAAAAGCTGTGATACTACAATTCAATCCAGACGAGGCTGCAGCTATTAAGGAAAGTCAGACAAAATTCGAAGACGTTTCTGTTGAAACAGTTTTAAAAACTATTCACAAGAAGTATAAAGGATTACATGACGCCATACAAAACTTACGAAACAGTGCGTTGTCGTTAGCGGAGTCACTGCAAATAGTGGAAGAAGTAAATCAATGCTACACTCTATATGTGACGCAAAAAATTAGTCCGTTGCATAAAGTTCTCACGCGTGTTAATGATCCGTAAACTGAGTTCAAAGACTATTTTAAGTATGCTTGTATTACATCAATAGATGTCGAACGATCGTTCTCAAAATATAGGCATATTTTTTCACCACATCGAACATTACTCTCAGAGACAACCATAGAAAATATATGATGCTGCAAAGTTTGTACAGATCTTCTTGTGATAACAAAGCTAGTTAAGAAGTTAAGTGTGCATACATTGTTATAAATTGTAACAGTTTATTGCTTTTATTACTAGTTAATTTCTTTTATTACACTTATTAAGGTGCATACGCCTATGTCCTGCGGCGCACTTTTGCCAGATCTACTTATAAGTATAGAATAAATCGATTTGCTCCGTTATAACAAGATTATCGAAAAAACTTTTTAATTTCAGTTGCGCATATTTTGGTACAGAAATTTTAAAAATGACGTCACCACTTCATCATATTTTGGGTGATGGATGCGTCTAGAGTCTCATGTGAATATCTACGTTCTCGATAATTATGGTAGATGATGAAATAAGTAACATTGATTACCTTTTACGTGTTAACGACCGAGGAAAATGGTTGAGATTGAGCATCAACGAACATTCGCATGAGTAACACAGTTTCTATGTTTTCTGCTGAAAAAGATCTCCCTGGTGGGGTAAAAACATGTGTAAGGCGAAAAAGATCTTTCGACATCTACCGATGTAATATTTGCAAACTTACATTTTGCAACATGTTAAGCGTGATGGTGTCGAACGCTAGTCGAATTCTTTGCTTCTCTTGTAGTTGGTGATGTTTTGTACACTAATCCTTTAATGTACCCCCACAGAAAAAGTCCAATTTTGTCAAATCTGGCGACCTTGCTGGCCATTGAACTGGTCCTCCTCGACCTATCCAATTGTCACCAAATGTAACATTTAAAAAGTTTCTTATGACAATTCTATAATGGAGTGGAGCTCCATCGTGCTGGGACCACAGCCTCTGTAAGACATTTTGAGGACACCCGTTTAACAATCCTCCCAGTACATTTTGTAATAAATCGAGGTACATATTCCCAGTCAAGTGACCATTAAAGAGATGCGGCACAATTACATATTCACCTACTATCACTGCCCACACATTGAGTGACCATCGGTGTTGATTATCTACAGTTCTCGTAAAATGAGGGTTCATGGTATCATAGTAGTGTAAGTTATGTCTATTAACACAACCATTTTTATGAAATGTGACCTCATCAGTGAATAGCACGAAATCAAAAAAATGCAGCTGTTGTGAATCTTATTGAGTGTCCACTCACAAAATGTTACATTACGTTCGAAATCATTTGGCTCTAGTTCCTGAAGCAGTTGAATATGATAAGGATGAAAGTTTTGTGTCCTCAATATTCTTCTTACAGAGGATTGACTTATATCAAGTTGTCTATTAATTTCTCTCGTACTTTTATGCGGATCTTCAACAATACTTAATGTAACTTGAAACACTTTTTCTTCATTTGTTGCTAGTTTTGTACGTTCATGTTTTTCATAATTTACATGTCCAGTTCGTTCAAACCTTTCTCGCAACCTTTCAAATTCAGAATGGTGAGGATGTCCTCGTACTGGATAACGCTGAATATAAATTCTTGATGCCAATAGCGGATTTCTCTCCCAATGCATAAATCATGTCTTCTTGTGAAAAATTCATAATTTATTTAGCAAAAATAATTAACTCAACTAGGAAATACAGAAGAATCGCCACCAAGTAAAATTAATTACGTGTAAATCACAAAATATCAGTTTGACAGCACAATTTTTGTTTTTCCAAAGCCATTCTTGATAAAATTGCATTAATTTTTAGTATGATTGTGAGATTAAAGAGAAAACCTTAATTATCTCCAAAAATACAACAGTTAGGTATAGTGTTTTATAAAAAAGAAAGCAATTTGAAGGAGGAATCCTACCACGTAAAAAAATACAGGGTGTTCCATTTAAAAAAACAGAGTTTTTCCCATTTGAAATTCGCATTAATTGACATGCGGTCATGGACACCCTGTAAAATAGAATAATATAAAAAAGATACTAATACTTAGTGTGTAGTATGAACTAAGAATAGTATAATATTTGCTTACCCAGCTTGTCTTCATAGGTAAATAAAAATTATTAAACGGACCCTTATAAATCCTTAAATTTCCAGAAAATGTTAAATAACTTGGCAACGTTGCATGCAAATCCAAAAAACAAAATATCACTGTATACTCTTTTCATTTGATAAAATGGTGACAAAATATACAGGGTGTACCATTGAAAAAAAAAAATTTTTTGTGTGTAACTGAAAATTTAAGCACCCTGTAGATTTCACAACAATTTTAAATGATAGATCTTATCAACCAAAAAAACTTTTGTATTTAATAAATTGTTATACCACTAACGGTTCAAAGGTTATCGAAGGAGAACACACTATTGACTCACCCTGTAGATATAAAAATCGAAAGCGTTTAGAGCGTCGATAACAAGAAACAAGCAGAGAAATACATAAAAATTATTTCTTTCACTGCCAGTAGTAGATGTCACTCCTTACAAGAATTATCAATTAATTAATATAATATGTGATTGAGCATACTTCGTTTATTTTAAGGTCCTATCATATTTTTAATATTTTTCACTTTTTTCTTAAATACCCGGTTTTACCCACTTCCATTTTTTACCCAAGGTCTATATCAAAATAACCAGTTTTTGGGTATTTAGCCGGAAATCGGCAACACTGTCAGTGTTTGCATCCGACTATAAATGATGTCACACTTTTCGGATTCATTTGAATTTAAATCACATTATTTTGCTATAAAACTGGTACAAGGTAATAAATGCTAGTATTTATGACAAACATATTTTTTTCTTGCAGTAATGTAAGTAAATGACAAAAGATTTACGAATAAACTTTTCGGTTATTGCCAACACAGTAAATAAGGAACGCAACGGTGTCCTTTCGACGCATGTAGACACCCACAAGACACAAGGTTGAATAAAACATACATGCGGCTTTAAAAAAGCGGAGTGGATATCCAAAACCGTAAGTGTGAAATAATTACATAGGCCTGCATGGTTTTAGGGGTCTGCAATTTTTTTACATTTTAAGAGTAAGTAAGTCGTTCTGAACTCTGCAATATTATTAGTTTTCGTGTATCCCGCACTGTTTACTCTAAACATACATAACGACATTATTAGTAATTAATACATATCTTTTTAAAATAAAATTGTTAAGAGTCTAGGTATATCAGATGCAAGTGAAATATAGTCTCGATTTTACCACACCCCGCGCAGCCCACGGTGCATATATACAGCCAAACCGAAATTATCGCAGCGAATGTCGAGGGTGGCCGATGTTCTAGTTACAGAACGGCATAGTGGAATATTTCAGATCGGGTGATGTTGAATTATCAGAGGCGGAGTACTAGAGGTTTCGCACGACATAAACCGACGAAAAAGTTGTATTGCGTCAAGCTTATAAGCTTGCATGCGTCCTTGTCCTGCAATTAATATGTAAAAACAATAAAAAAAACCGAAATTATTTTATTTACTTTGTTTAAAAATAGCTAAAGAACTAAACAACAAAACAATTAAATCGTTAATCTACAAAAAAATTTCCATTTTACCGTTTCTTATTAATGCATAGTATTATTTTAAAATTTTTTCCTATAAAAGGAAGTATCAATGTGTGTCATTTCATTCAGCTCAGAATGGAAAAGGCGATGAAATAATATGAAAAATATATTTGTGTTATTTTAAATTTAAACTCCAATATTTTTATCAAATATGAAAGATTATGATGATGTTACATATATTGCTGAATTCAGAAAGAAATTTTTTTAAATTGAACTGAATATACAGAATATATCATTTAGAATAAAAAAAATTAAGGCAATTTCCGGTCAAACCGGAAGTAAACGATATGTATGTGACGCGCATATTTAATCAGTATTCGGAATGTCATATGTCCATTTCCGCATATTAATACGGGGTGTAATTTTTTTATTTTTCAGTTTTTCGGCGTTTTCTTTTTTATTTGACATTCAATTGTTTTTAATTTTCGGATTCCTTAGAAAAAAGCACATAAGTATAATTTTTTAAGTTTTTTCCTAGGTTAAAAATACAGCAGGAAAATCGAGTAAGGTGCACTTAAAATGATCACCCTGTACATGAGGTTACTGCGCTTAAAATAAATCAAAAATAAAAATTATCATATTCACCTTTCATTCTCCATATCAATATTTAGAGACGGCAAATTGGAAAACTTTCATTTATATTAGTCTCTCTACAGAAATTACCGGAAATAAAAGAAAATTATTACTTTTATTAATTTATGAAAAAATTCAATTTTCACTAGTACTTAATTTTTATATTTTCTCTTTTGGCTAATGTTTGATTTTTCGGTTTTCTGCTAGGGTATTTACGCTTATGATGTGTTTTTATTTTTCCCATTGTTCTCTCACTGCACTAATAATCACTTTCAATAACACGTCTACTTAGGTGTACACTTGATTTAAAAAAAAAACTGGTACAACTCTTATAATCGAAAATCTTAATAGTTTAGTTGTGTGCATATGTCTGTAAATAGGGCTGACCAGGCATGTCGAGAGGGGGGTGGAGAAGAAGTGATTTACTCCAGACCTGGGTTTTTTGGAGGAGATCGGTTTTCTTATTAAACCTTTCTCTTTTATTTTATTCAAATGGAATTTTAAAAAATAATTAGAAAATAACTTTTTCAAAACATTTTCAAGCCTGCCATATTATTGTTTAAAAAAATAATATTTGTTACGGATAATTCTACTAATGGTTGTAACTAAAATACTAACTGAATAATGATAATTCTATTTTTAAAATAAGAACACAAAAATACCACTTGAGATTAAAAAAAAATGTAAACAATGCAAACTGAACATAAAAATACAATAAAAAAATTAAATAAATGAACTTCAATTACGTAATACAGAATTAACTAATATTTTGTCATTGCTACATTACCGTCTAAAACTGCCTGAAGTCTTGCAGGCATGGACAAAATCAGATTTCATGCAAGGTCAACTTCTTGCGACAAGTTCTCCCAAGCGTCTTCAATTATCCCTTCCAATTCTTGGGCATTATTTGGATGGTTATTTAATTTTCTTATATGTTTCACCATTAGTCCCCATACATTTTCAATTGGATTTAAATCCGGACTTTTAGATGGCCACGGTAACAACTCTATATTTTTATTAAGAAACCATTGCCTGACACGATGGGCCGTATGTATGGAGCAGTTGTCTTGTTGGAAAATAAAATTATTTTCCGGAAACACCTCTATTACTGACGGCAACATAATATTGTCTAATATTTCAATATTTAATGGAATTGAGATGACCACCACTGTTCCAACACACACCTAACCCATTTAGGCTCATCCAAGCCCAGACATTGACTGAAAACCTTCCTAATATTTGTGGATCGAAGTATATTTTTCGTCGCATCTAGTGGAAGGAGTCCTATATACGCGAACATGTCCATCGTTACAGGATTTAAAAACCTTTTCGTCAGAAAAGACAACTTGTCCCCAGAAGTTTTCATCATTGATTATATAGTTGAGTGCAAAAATAATCCTACCCTGCTTCTTTTCTTCTGAAAGTATGTATTTTTTAGCCGCTGAACAACTCTTCAAGTCACTTTGTAGTTTTATTCTTCTGCAAGCAGTAGATACTGAAGCAGGGAAATTTATCTCTGAAATTGCATTTACTGCAGTCTGAAAAGCGTTTTCTATTAGGTAATTTATAAGATTTTCATCTTCTTGATTATTGCTCTTTCTGGGCCTACCGGAACCAACTTTACGGGATACCGTTTGGTTGGTTTCCCATTGTTTTTTAACACTCATTATCGTGGTTTTACTCACAATGTATTCAGCAGCAAGTCTTCTTATGGACCAACCATCTTCAGTTTTAGAAACAATTCGTAATTTTTGAATATCTGTCAGATGTCGAACCATTTTTAATAATGACGCCACTGATTAACGTCAAAGTGACATTTGTAAGATTATTAACATCAATCAAAGATCGAATGATTTACATAGCTAAAAGAAAGTGTACCAGTTTTTATTGAAATCAAGTGTACCCACTTTATAACAAATAAGTAAATTTGAGATATCTCTAGAATACACACGCCACTGTTGTTTACGCAAATCGCAACGTGGTTCCTACGTGCCCGATTCCCCCTCCCGCAAACGAGTCCAGTGTATGCAAGTGCATCCGTGTTTCCGAAATATCATGCGAGATGGCAGCTACTATCGGAATACAGATATGCAGTTTTTAGTTTTCTAATAAATTTATTTTCAACTAATCCAAGAGTTGGGTCACATGAATATAAACGTTACAAACAGTGACTAATGTCGGAATGTTAAAAAATTTGGATACAAAATATTTAAAATGCATGCGAAAATTTTTTGACGACTCTAAAAAAAAAAATTACATTGCGACATTTTATACATATTTTTGAAAAATCTTGTAAAAATCGCACTCAAATCGGATAAGTTTTAAACGAGATAATCGAGAATTATGATTTAATAGGGTATATAAGACTCTTAAGGGCCACTGCCTTTTAATCTAGACGTTTCTAGTTAGAACCAGAATATACACATAGTATTCGAAAAGCACATACTACAGCAGTCAGTAGTAAGTTAACTGTGGTTGAACGTGTGCTTACAGTATATAATAGCGTGATAAAGTTATTAAAAATTCGTCATGTCCTCAAGACATTGTAAAAACAGCGCCGATGTGTTTTGTTACATTTGTGGTTCATATACAGTTAAAAAAAGACAAAGAAATATTACGGAATTCGTGAAAAGAAGTTATCATGCGTACTTTGGTGTAAAGCTTGGAGACCAAGACAAAACATGGGCGCCACACAGAGCTTGTCATACATGTGTTAAAGCGTTACGGAAGTAGACTCAAAATAAAAAGAAATCCTTATCTTTCGGCATACCAATGGTGTGGCGGGAACTCAGCAATCATACAGAAGATTGTTACTTTTGCTTGTGTGACATAAGTGACTTTAATACTAAAAATAAGAAAAAAATATTTTATCCGAACGTTCCATCACAAAAAGGCCAGTAGCGCATGGGCCAGATGTACCTGTACCTGCTGTACCAGAGAATTATACTCTTTTGTCGTCTGATCCTGATTCGCAATTAGAAATTGAAGATTCGGATGAAGACTTTTCATTACAAAGTACTCAGCCTCAGCTTTTTATTCAGAATGAACTAAACGATTTAATTCGTGACTTAGGACTTTCAAAAGAGTCTGCTGAACTTTTGGGATCTAGACTGAGTGAAAAGAATTTACTTCTTCCAGGAACGACATTCTCATGGTGTAGAAAACGTGAAACTGAATTTTTAGAATACTTTGATCAAGAGGGATCCCTTGTTTACTGCCATGATGTTCCACGATTGGTTAGCAAGTTAGAAGCATCCATTTATCAACCAAATGACTGGAGGTTGTTCATAGACTCATCTAAAAGCAGTTTAAAGGGTGTATTGTTGCATAATCGTAACATATAAGCATCAGTCCCGGTTGCACACTCTGTTCATTTAAAAGAAAGATATGAAGATTTGAAACTACTACTTGAAAAGGTGAAATATGCAGACCACAACTGGATGTTATGTCGAGATTTTAAAATCTTAGGTATGCTCTTAGGCCAACAGTTTGGCTATACTAAAATGCCCTGTTTCTTATGCGAATGGGACAGTAGAGCACGAGGTGAACATTGGCAAAAGAAAGCATGGCCACGTAGAATTAATTTAGTACCTGGTTCAAAAAAATATTGTACAAGTAAGTTTGGTTGATCCGGAAAAAGTTCTTCTGCCTCCGTTACACATTAAGTTGGGGCTAATGAAGCAATTTGTTAAAGCTCTCCACAAAAACTGTAACTGCTTCAAGTATTTATGTTGAAAGTTTCCTAGTTTATCAGACGCCAAGCTTAAGGAAGGTATTTTTGTTGGGCCACAAATTAGAGTGTTAATGAAAGACAGAGTGTTTGACTCAACAATGAATGATAAAGAATAGGCTGCATGGGTGGGCCTCAAAAATGTAGTTCAAAAGTTCCTAGGTAATAACAGAGATCCTGATTTCAAGAATATAGTCAACGATATGTTAGAAAATTATAAATCATTGGGGTGCAATATGAGTTTGAAACTTCATGTTCTTCATTCCCATCTTGACTATTTTCCAGAAAATCTCGGGGCGGTGAGTGAAGAACAAGGTGAAAGGTTTCACCAGGATATTAAACAGATGGAGATGAGATATCAAGGAAGATGGAACATCGCCATGAAGGCTAACTATTGTTGGTGTTTAAAGAGAGAATCTTCTGAAGGTGAAACTCCACATTAACGGGCTTCAACTAAGCGTTCATTTGAAAGTAAAAGAAAGCGTTTTCATTCGCAAAGAAACATGTAAAAATGTTAACAACTTTTTTCTAATACTATTTTCTTGTAGGTACTTGTAAATTTTGATTTAAATTTTGTAATTAAAAATGAGAAGTATTTTACTGTAATGCATTATTTTAATACACTTTATTAGAAAACCGTTCATGTATTTTTACTTTGTGAAAAAACCTTGTGTATAGAGCAAAATGCAAGTCATTTTTGGATTCGGCATGAAACAGTCATACAGAATTACATTAAAATATAGAAACCCCCCACCATAAGTTTTATTTTGCAGGCCTGTGTTATTTTTTTGTTAAAATATCAAGTAACAAGTTTTTTGCAAATATTTCGAAAACTATTCTGGAGTAAAATTAAAATACAAAAGTTTGTTTGTTTTGAAAATAAAAAAAATCATAATAATAATACACTTAGGCCTATTCTTGCAGATTCTACCCAACTATTGTATTAAAATAAGAGTTTTTAACGGTGTTTTAGCGCCATTAACATTAGCAACACAGTTCAAGAGGCTTTTTTTTAGCTACATTCTTGCTTGATTGTATGACTAGAATACAAATCTTTTTGTAATATGCATACCGCAATACCTGACTATTTACTGCAAATTAAAAGATATATTATTATCAACACTAAATATAAACTTAGATATTGAATTATTAATTATTTTTGGCTTCTAATATTCGATGGTGATATTTTCGAACTGTGTCCCATTCGTAAGTACTTGCAAAATATATACATAGGGTGTTTCAAAATTACGCCAACGAACCCTGGCAATACGTTCAAAGTCTAGAAATAATAAAAAAAAGGTTCTGAAAATATGGGGCCGAAAACTATTCCTAACGGATCTACAGGCGCTCTATGGAAAACGGTTTTTCTGAATAGGTAACTCCAACACTGTTCATTGGATCTAATTGAAATGTGAAACGTATTTAGAAAATGTCTATTGTTAAAAAAAATTTAGACTTCTTTGTAAGTGGATCACCAACTTCAAAAATCGCCTTTTGTAAGTACAGGGTCATCAGGCGAAAATGTCTTTTTTTTTTTGGATAACTTGGTTATTTTTGACGTTATCAAAAAAGGCGTAGAGACCTTCCTATCTAATTTTGTTCGCAGAATCCAAATTTTGAATAACTAAAAAAAAAATAATTGCGCATCGTGTTTAAAAAATACGACAGCTTAATTTGGATTTTTTTTTAATAGACCTTGTATATTTTAAAATATTCCGATTTTCCTCATATTAAATATCTCAAAAACCTTTTTATATAATATGACACGTTGATATTTTTGAAATCTGAAAAACGAGGAGAATAGAAATATTTTAAAATATACTTACAGGGTGTTCTATTAAAAAAAAAACAATATTTCTTAAACGCAATGCGCAATTGGTTTTTTTTTGTTCAAAATTTTAATTCTTCGAAAAAATAGTTATTTATGATACAAGTGTTAAAAATGACTTTTTATTTTGTGAGTGGAGAAGTTTGCGAAACGAGCGTAAGCGAGTGAAGCAACTCCACGAACAAAATAAAGTCATTTTTAACACGTGTATCATACAATGTTTTTTCTACAAACACCATTAAAAGAACAATAAAGTTTCTTTAAAAAGATTTCAAATCCTTTTAATGGTTACCTCATAATTCTAGTAGTTTGTAGGATATATGAAATAAATAAATCAAGTTTGCCCGTTGTTTGACACATGCTTGTCAAATGTGAAAAACTATTGCAATATGATGAGTTCCAATATTAATTATAGTCCAGAAGGAAGCGAATCGATTCCTCAAGAAATTGAAGAAGCAGCTACAAGGGCAACTTTAGATTTGTTGCCCACAAAATCCAAACAACAATATGAATTAGCGTACAAACGCTTTGTGGAATGGTGCGATCGGAACAATGTTGCAGGCAAGTACAGTGAAAATGTAATGTTAGCCTATTTCGAGCAAAATTCTAAAATTTGGAAGTCTTCGACGCTTTGGGCACATTTTTCAATGATAAAGGCTATGTTAAATGTCAAGAATAATCAAGATATAAGTAAGTTTTATAAACTCATCGCATTTTTGAAGCGCAAAGGAGAAGCATATCGTCCAAAAAAAATCAAAAATTTGTACACGCCAGAATATTGATAAGTTTATTGCAGAGGTGCCAGATGACAAGTATTTGATGTTTAAAGTAGCTGCTGTAATGGGTATACTAGGCGCGTGTCGCCGTGAAGAACTTTGTCAAATGAGTTTAAACAATATTGAGGATTTAGGAAATACACTAGTGGTAAACATTCCAGATAGCAAGACTAGAGTTTCAAGAACCTTTACCGTTATTACTGAGACTTATATTGACTTATATCATAAGTACTTAGCATTACGTCCAGCTCTTGTCAACCACCAACGTCTTTTTATTAAATACACTAGTAACAAATGTACGATTCAACCTGTTGGAATAAATATTTTTGGAAAGATGCCTACAGATATTGCAAGATTTTTGAAATTACCAAATAGTGAACTTTACACCGGACATTGTTTCCGTCGGACATCCGCCAGCTTGTTAGCAGACTCTGGTGCAAATTTATGTACAATAAAAAAGACATGGAGGATGGAAAAGTTCGAGTGTTGCAGAAGGATACTTGGAAGATTCGTTAGAAAACAAAAAGAGGATTGCTTGTCACATTCTTCCAAATAATTGTCCTTCTTCTAACAATTCAGAAATAGAGCATATTAATAGTATTTCCTCCACTGCTTCAAGTTCAACTTCAACAATTTCTTCTTGTGAAGTAGCTTCCTCACAATGGATAAATATTACTAATTGCTCCAATTGTACAATTAATATAAATATTTCTAAATAACTAGTAATTTTTTGTTAATAAATATATAAATGTCATTATGACAAACGACTTGTCATTTTACTTTTTGCACTAGTGTTAAAAGTAAATCATGTGATCATTTTTAACGCGAGTTTATATAATATTACATTTTTAATTCAAGTATGCCGTGTAAAAAATTTAGTTTTTAATGGTGTTTGTATAAAAAATTAATTAATAAAGATCTTTACACCTTTTTTTATTAACTTTAAAATCAACCAAGTTATTTCAAAAAAGGACATTTTCGCGTGATACACATTCCAAATTTGATCGCAATAATTGAATAACAAACTTGCTACACATCCCAAATTTGATCGCAATAATTGAATACCAAACTTGCACGATTGCAATTTAGCAATACAATGTTAAGAATATTACAAGAACAATCTTATTAATAATTTTCTCATGAGTGATGAATAGATACCGGACAATATCCGTGCGTGCAGGGTCGGCACATGGATTAAAGCCAGCGCTACACGATGCTTCCAACTTTGGACGTTTGATAGTTTGTCGCATAGTGTGGCCGACGTTCAAACCTACGAGGTACCAATGTCGAGCGTCCAACGTTCGTGTTTGACCTCGTCCGGGCCATTGTCGGTATTCTTGACATGACTCAAAGGAATTCCTCCAACGTTCGAAGGAAAACATTCGTTATTTTAATGCACCTCACATTCGTTTAAATATTAATATTTTATCTCCTCTTTATAACGCTAAATACTGCGTGTAAATAAGAAGTAAAGTATTGTAATTTATTTATATTTTTACAGGTATGTTTTAACATTATCATTTTATATTTCAGTAATATAAGCTTACCGAAAAAAAAAAAATAAATAAAAAATTTAAGTACAGGTTAATTGATTATATTTTCACCATCCCCTAACTTTTTTATTTTTGATGCTGTCATGACCATTTTTTTTTAACAAATTGTAAAGAATTTTGTTAATAAATGTCCTAGAAAAGTGTTATCGGGAAAAGTTATATTTTTTACCACCACTGCGGCAGCAATTGCAACATCTCTATCCTCCATTTTTATATAAAACAACTACTAGACAAATGTTTGTACCAAACTGTTTTCAGACGTATTGGACCAAACATTCGCTACACCGTATAGCAGAAACATTTGCCACACCAACTGTCGAACCCTTAAATTTGGCAAAAATGAATGCCAGCCGAGGTTAGGGTTTTTTAGTGCCTTGTGAACCATAAGCTGGCTGAGCAGACGTTTTTTTAATTCCAACTATTTTTTTATCAACATATCAAATTGTGATCAATTTTTCGCCACTTTGATGACAAATTGCTCAAAAACCGACCAATGGAAATGTCTGCCACTATAGTACAGTACTGTACACACCAAAACAAACATTTTGCGCTAAGTTTCGCCCGATAACTAAACTTTTTTTTTCCAATTTCCGGTTACCGCGCGCCGACTGGAAGTATTAATTGCCAGCGCTAATTGGGGTACGTGGAATACACATACTAACTACCTATGTGGACAAATATCGGTAACCATTCGATTAAAATAAAATGTTCCCCCCTCCGAATCTGGCCGCCATACCAAAAATTTCAAAAGAGAAAAAAGTATAGTACTCATATGGTCTCTTTGATTATCGACTGGTAGACGGTAATAACTTTTCAGCGTCGAATTTGGACGTTACTGCTTAAACTACTGTACCGTGTTTGAGGTAATAGTATAGATTGCAAGGCATAGGCCAGACAAGTTACATGAATCATATCGAGATACGCGGATCCTGGCCTGGCAGCTTTACACATACACTGCATGCCAGGATAGATGTAATAAGAGATGTAATGGGCAACAAATTGTCGAATTTTGGAATGACGCTTGGGGATTCAGTCCTGCTTGATGTAAAATTAAGATGCATAAAAAATGAGTTGATCGGTGTTATACAGGGTGTTTTATAAGTCAATTTATAAAAGTCGTTATTATAAACTGCCTTTATTTTTCACGATATGAAAAAATTCCAACAATAAAAGTTGTTTGGAATGCAATTTGTGACTCCTTACAAAATTTCAGATATATAAATTTATTTTGTTGGAACTGTCCCTTTGTTTAATAAATTAGCACATTATTTTGACACAGTGTATTTGTCCCTGCGTCCGATACTAGCAGTAAAACATTTTCAATTTTAAAATCAGTATTACCCAGACCGTTTACTATACAGGGTGGGGCAATAGTGCGTCGGACTTCGATATCTCGAGTTCTACGATAGCTACAACTTAATAAAAAAATGCAAGCAAACTAGATAAAAAAGTCTATAACCGGAAATTATTTTCGAATATACATGGCGAGCCAAGACGAAAATACAGGATCAAGTGCCTTTTTTTTAAATAGAATGCTATGCATATCAGTACAATTTTTGAAGCCTCTTTCTCGACTCTATTAATTGCTATATTATTGACTATCTCCCAACCACTTGGATCTAATCAATTTTTTTGTTGAAATAATGCCATCTGCAGATGCATATTGAAATAAATATAGTTTAAAAAAAACTAAAAAACACGCTTTTAAAGCACATTAAACTAAAAAAGTGAAAAATAATTATTAATATAAACTGAAAACAATAATGAACGAAAAATACTAGTATTATTGTGAAAAAAGCGTGGGGCGCTTTATGCCATATTTTTCGTATATCGAGCAACCCACGCTTTTTTCACAATAATACTAGTATTTTTCGTTCATTATTGTTTTCAGTTTATATTAATAATTATTTTTCACTTTTTAGTTTGATGTGCTTTAAAAGCGTGTTTTTTAGTTTTTTTAAACTATATTTATTTTTCACTTTTTAGTTTGATGTGCTATGAAAGCGTGTTTTGTAGTTTTTTTTTAAACTATATTTATATTGCTTATTGATGCTGATATTATAACATATTACGATCCAACAGATATTTCTGAAAAAAAAAAATTTTTTTTTATTTCAGCCATGGGATTTGAACTCACGCTCGAGGAGTCTGTCGTTTCGCGTCGACTGCCTTAGCCCGCTCGACCACCGACGTAACTGTCAATCATGGAATGTACTTACATATTAAGCCTTTGCTTTCACGCAGAGGATACGTGAGGAAAGGACTGGCGATCCTGATCAGGATAATGATATAAACTTATCAAATTATTGTATTGTTACCGGTTCTTCGTAAGTGTACAAAGTTTCAATTAAATCTGTCCGTTTAAAGTGGGTCAAAATCGAGTCCAAAGAGTCGGTTACAAACAAACAAACAAGCAAACAAGCAGGCAAGCAAGCAAACATACAGGTGAAGCTAATAAAAGCGTGTTAAAAATCACCAGTCACAATTATGAGTTTTAAGAAAAATTTGTGAATATTAGTACGAGACAACTAATTAACATTTTTGATCATCTTTACTTCCTAAAAATGTACAGTGTGGCCAAAAATTAGTTTTCAATTAAGAATTTTTCTCAAATTTTTTAAATTTTATATTTTTCAACGACCACAGTGGTCGAAATTTTAATCTAGCCGCTCAAAATGTACACAATTCGTGTGTTATATTTTGTAAAAAGAACCACTAAAAACAATAGCTGTATAAGTGACAATCTAATAACAAAAATTTGTTTGTTTTGTTTTTGCGCAAGCGCCGCCTACTAGTTGCTAGAATGTCCGAGTTTACATTGTGTGGAACTTGCTTCATACGAGTCAGTTGTTGTTGAAGTTTAAAGAGTTCGCATTTTAACGTCTAAACTGAAAATAAATTTTATTGCTATGGAGGCGGCACATATGGGTATGTATTACAATTCTACATGTTTATAATATTTGCTTATTGTATTTCAGTATTTAGAAATTATTTCGGAAATACGAATATTTCGGTAATAATATTTTGTTTACACTATATTTATTAGACCAGACATCACAAGATTGATCGGGATTCGTTCTATATTTTTATGTGTTATGTAGATACACTAAGCAGGTATCTAACCTACTTACAATTAGCTGCCCGAACCTGCCTGTTTATTTTATATGATTTTATTTCAGTGTTGTCGGCCGGTGTAAACCGACACGAGCTGTTTAACGTTTGGCGAAATGTAGAAAATAGTTCACGTTTTGATGCAGTGTTTTGCTACATACTGGACAGAAGTGATTTGAAAGACTATGATGAAGTTGCAGGTGTTAGAATACGTAAAACTTTAAGAAACTTCTGTGGACAATTAGCACTTAAGTGGATAAAGTGTAATAGAACCTTGGAGAGATTTTTATATGTGCATAAAAAATGGTTGGAAGGCAAAGTGACGTTTCAGGGTCCCTCAATTAATCCGGGAGCACCCGAATTTCCTATAACTTCAACATCCGCAACAGAAAACATTGCTTCATCCTCGGTAGGGCGGCCAAGAAAAAACTTCACTGAATGCAGCGAGTCATCGAAAAGAAGAAAAGTTCAGCAGTTGTTAAATAATAGCCAAGAAGAACTTAACTTAGCTATGCAGATGAAGTTGAGGGCGCAAGCTAAACGAGATGCAGCGAATCTTGTCAAGATGGTTTCCGAGCCTAATACTTCCCCCAGAAGAGCTACAAAAATAAAGAAATGTATCGCATCTCCTGATAAGTTGCCTATAAAAATTTCTGTGGAAAGAGCCTTGGCGCTCTATGTGGACAACAAATTTACAAAAGAAGAATACATAAGCATTCAACAAATAAGTAAGGAGCATAATGCCAACATATATCCAACATATTAGAAATTGTTGAAAGCGAAAACCGAGTGCTATCCCAGTAATATTTTGATCAACGAAATATTCGGGGAAATCCCTCTTCAATCGCTCTTGGACCATACGATAAAAAGGTTAGTGACTGCACAGCGGGAAGTATTAGATTCACAAATTGAAGAATTTGACCCTACTCTCGTAAACATGATTTTTAAATGGGGGTGTGATGGCGCTTCTGGCCAAAGTCGTTACAAGCAAGGATTTGAAGACAGCGAAAATGATGATTCATTTTTATTTATTATTTCGCTGGTTCCACTTCGCATGTCAGCCACTTCTAAGCAAAATAACAATGAGATAATTCTTTGGCAAAACCCCACACCATCCTCTACGAAATACTGTCGTCCAATAAAGATAATCTTCCATAAAGAAACGGCAGACTTCACCAGAGAAGAAGTGAGCAAAATAAAATCCCAAGTTGAAGAGTTGGTGCACATCAATGTCGAGATTGGGGATCGGCTATATTTGATTCACTCGCGGTTGATCCTTACTATGATTGATGGAAAAATTTGTAGTACACTTGCGAATAAATCTGGACAAAACTGCCACATATTCGGAGCGACCCCGAAGCTTATGAACAATTTGAAGGAGGTTCAAAGAAGACCAGTAGATGAAGAATTGTTAACGCTTGGCATATCCAGTCTACATGGATGGATTAAGTGCTTTGAATGTCTACTCCATATCGCATACAGACTGGACATAAAAACTTGGCAAATCAAGAAAGCAGACAAATCACAGACTAATAAAAGAAAAATAGAAATTCAAGATAGATTCCGGCGAGAAATGAGTCTTTTGGTAGACATCCCTAAACAGAGTTACGGTACAACCAATGATGGCAACACTGCACGCAGATTCTTTTCAAATCCAGAGGTTGCTTCAAATATAACCGGAATAAATCAGTCTTTGATTAAGCGCTTCGACACTATTTTAAGAACAATTTCATGCGGATACGCTGTAAACGTGGAAGCATTCCAAGAATATTGCGCAGAAACAGCTCAGTTATACGTAAGGACGAATACAAGTGGTACTATATGCCACAAAGCGTCCATAAAGTACTCATTCATGGGAGCAGTATCATAAAGGCAGCCATATTACCCATAGGGCAACTTTCAGAAGAAGCCCAAGAGGCTCGGAACAAGGATTCAAGGAGATTCCGTGAGTTCCACACACGAAAATTCTCCAGAAAAGAGACGGTACAAGACATGCTGCACATGCTTTTAATATCCTCCAATCCTCTCATCAGCAGTCACCGCAGAAGAAGGGCTAAATTGAGTGGAAACTTGCCTAACGAAGTCTTAGCTCTTTTGGAAAACCCATCTTCGAACATCCAAGATGAAGGTTGAAACTCTGTTTCGTTTGTGTCATTTGATGGTAAATAAATATGTATGTATGTTCGTGCTTTAACATGGCTTTATTTTATCCTTTTATGTAAATTAGTACTTAAACAAATATCCATATTTGATAAAAGAGACGTACAAATTCTTGTGGATTAAGCTTATTTTATCGTTAAAATACTTTATCTGAGTTCATATTACATTTATTTTGAATCAACATAATTAAGAAAATTAAAATCTCAATTCAAATAATTTTGATCGGATGGATTGGAATTTCGACCACTGTGCGTAATGTAGAAATCAAAAACGAAAATTTTTTGTAACTACTTCCCTATGGCCAATTGCAACCATTTTTGTTTTATTGAGCAATAAGTACAAAATTCAAGAATAAACTTAAATAGAGGTTTCTTCAAATAATTGATTAGAAAAAAATTGTAATAAATGCATGTTGCCCATTTTGATTGACACACGTCTCTATCCGCATTGAAATGAGGCCATTTAGTGGGACCATTTCTTCCAATCCATTGAGGTGGGTAAACTGTATTTAACTGGTCCCTTACTGTAATAGTTTCTTTGTAATTTTTTTTGCCGTTTTCGTTATTCGACAAACAATAAAACCTCAGTTGAGTACAAATTGTCCTGTATAGTGTGAGAAACCGATATTGTAACGAGACGTGCGGGGAAGACGCGACATGAGGCCGGAAATGTCTAACAAATGACATCTTCCGTCTTTTACACTGCTTACATTAAAGCAAGAACGGTAATTGTTGTTTTTGTTGGCACGATACCGAGGCGGAGTTTAGCTTACATGCTGGGATACTTCAGGGCCGCACTTAATTTTGTTACCCATTCGTTCCAGCAGTGCCTAATAGGATATATTGTAAGTATAATATTACAAGATAAATACTAATTATTTAATATCTGTTTATTTGCGAGCTAATGACCTTAATTTGTATGATTTAGATGTATTAGGTGAAACAACATCTCTGACTAACGTTCCCCGCGTCCCACAATACACAAACTGCTGAAAGAAGGTGCTCTCCCAAAAAAACAACTCCGCTGGACCCATCGAAAATTAACATGGAAGATTGGGAAAAAGAATTAGGAAAGTAATTGCAATTGAAGATGATTCTTTAAAAGTTGCCGAATTTCATATAAATAGCGGAAATAAATTTATTATAAATTTGAACGAGGATAGTAGTCCATCTGAAAATGAAGAAGAGGGTGAGATGGGCGAGGATTCAGAGGAAGAGGCCATGCGAGGTGAGGTAAAGTGAAGAAGTGAATTTTGTGATATCAACTGCATTATTTAATTCTGTTTTTGTGCTTTCGTGGTTCAGTACTTCTTTTTCAGGGCGTTATAATTTAGTAATATTATTTTTGTTCATTTTGACAAAAATACGTTTTTCATTTTTTATTATAGTAATAACTTTATTATTAGAATTTATTTTTAGTTCATTTATTGAGAACAATATTTGTTTCTGTTACTATTTCGAGAGTATATTTTTTATTTTTATTTTGTTTTTAAAGGTTTCTTGTTATTTTTTAATTAATTTCTTTATTCTATACTAATATTCCTTACCCAAGAAATGCTCATACCTCCTCGCTGTTCTTGCTCGGTAGTAACAATTTATATTAAGCAAACTTGAAGACTGTAACTACTGTATCTGTAGTCAATAATTTAAATTCAATACTTTTGAAAAAAAATACACTGAAAAAGTAAACGAGCGATAAATGCGTTCTATAGAGTTTTACTCCGCACGTCCTGTCACTATAGTGATTTCTGCTACTATAAAATGAACCGTTTCCGAGGTAATTTAGAAAAAAATGACAAAGACACACTAGATCCGTCATTTTTTTCAAGATGGTGGACTTAGCACATACTGGGTAGGTGAAGAGTTTTTATGGGTTGTTTAGGAAGACCATTACAACCATATGGGAAAAAAAATCCTCACTAATTTTGTCGCCAATGCATGCCAACTTGCTTGTACTAGAAAGGGACGATTATAAAAAAATAATGACTTTTCAACACAAAACCTACCTAAAAACCGAGTACACCTTCTCAAGTTGAAGTTCTGTACGCATGTGTATGTAATCAGGTCAAGATATGTAAAATGTATAGATTAAAGAAAGATATCCACGACGTAGTTATTTAAAAAAACATCCAAGGAGGTGAGATATGAAGCCTCATTATTATCCATTACGTAATAAAAACTACGTATTGACATTTTATCTTTGAGAGCACTGCGAGATAGGAGATTTTATCTGATACTAGTTCAATCCACTTTTATCGGATTTTGCAAAGAGGGATATAAAAATATAACTGTTTAAAGTTACAGGATTTCTGCCAATTATTCAGATTTCAAATCTATGAATTTCCATGACCAAAAATAAAAAATTTCGCAACTAATAAAGCATTAACTTACGAAAAATAACATAAAAACACAGACAGATTGGCGCATAAAGAAAAATCTTTCTAATTTCATACACATTTTACCTGTAAAGATTAAGTACGTTTTTTAAAAGCAGTAGAGTTTAAAATTTTCAGAAAAACTTATAGAAATTGTTAATTATCAAGCGCTTTATGAACTTTAGTTTAAATATCAATGACTTTCAGATTATGATTTCAAACCATGACTTTCCTGAGCTATCAACACAAATTTTCATCCTCAAGTTTTTCATCGTAAAAATTTTCAAAAAACACATTTTAATTTTCGGAAAGCGGATCACCTATTATATAAAAAAAATTTAAATACAGATTGGTCATATTTGTCTCAGTTTCCGTTAAATTTGCCATGCGACAAATTATATTCTATTTCAAGTTCAATTTTGGTAGAATACAAAACCTTTACTTAGAAAGTCCCTTTGGTTTAATAAAAACATTATACGGGACATACAGTATAAGGAATTACTGCAGAGGAAATACAAAAGGTCCTGGATGAATGTACGTCCATTACGAGTAGAGATTAGATATAGATTTAGCATATAAAATTATATTATTGACATAGAAAATCAAATGAAATCTAATGCCAACCGTTTCAGGCTTTATATTCATGAGAAAAAAAAAACTAATATTCCCAATAAATATACAATACAATACATTTACAATACAATACAATATGTTTCTTGAAAGAAAAAACAAGCAGTACAAGTACAGACATGATATTTTTTCCAAAAGGAAATGTATCACCGGTTCTGCTTTACATCACTTCCCGTATACAAAAATTTACATTTATAATATATCAGATTGAAATGAAAACAAATCACGTTACAAAACACCTAGCACAAGGCATTGATATGGGAGGCCAGATCGATGTAGTTTATACAGGTTTCTCGAAAGCCTTTGACCATTGTATAATGCAATTATAATTCCATTTATGTATTGTATGTATATATTAAAAATAAACATTATTCTATTCTATTCTATTCTATCTAGACCAGGCATACTACTTAGCATACTAAATTTATTCAGTTTTGTTGATTCTCTCATTATGTTCTTTTTCCTGTTTGCACAATAGTAAACAGTATGTAGTGTACCATGGTTACAAGTCTAGAGCAATATTAGCTAAACTTGGTGTTCCCCAAGGTTCCAAACTTGGGCCCTTATTGTTCATAATATTTGTAAACGTGTCTGCCTTCTAACGCATGTCTCTTTTGTATGCAGACGATTTAAAACTATATAAACTCATAAAAACAACAGATGATTGTATCTGCATACAAAATGATTTACGTACACCTGAATCATGGTGTGAAAAAACAAGTGGCCGCTGAATGTTGCAAAATGCTGTATTATGTATTATACTAAAAAAGTGTCCCGATAATTAACAATTATCTACTCAATGATCAGGTCGTGAAAAGATGTGTAATCAGTTAAAAGATCTTCGTGTAATATTTGACTGCAAGTTAACTTTTGTTGATCACATTTCCTCTGGAATCAGTGCGGCTTTTAAAAATTTAGGTTTCCTTCTCAGAAACACAAAATATTTTAGAGATGATACTACTTTATTTCTCCTCTACAATGCATTGTTATGCTCAAAATTAGAATATTCTTCTATTATATGGCATCATGGAGGTTCATATTAATAATATTGGAAATATTCAACCAAAATCCCTAAAGTATGTAGTTTCTAGACATGATGGAGTATATCCTGGAATAGGGATCTCTCATGATAGTTTGCCTCAGCGATTTCACGTTAATGATTTACGTCACTCAAAAAAAGTTTCCATACAGCTGATGATAATAAGAAATTAGTGTTTAAAAATAATCTACACGCATCATACCAACAATGTATTTTTAGACTGCGCAAGGCGAGACACTAACAAACTTAGTTACATATAGAGTAAAAACATAAATATGAATTGGTAGGCACAACAATAAAAAACAAAGTGTACGGTCACATAAATTGGTCAAAAAAGTTTCCATACAGGTACAGAAAAAAGTATGGTAAAATTAATATGGTGTTGCGCGACCCTTTGCGCGTATAACGGCTCGTAGACGATTAGGCATCGATGCAACTAATTTGCGTGTCGTCTGTGATCCAATTGCAGTCCACTCTCGAACAATTATCTGCTTAAGTTCGATCTTGCTGGAAATATGATATTTCTTCACACGTCCTTTAAGTTCACCCCATAGATGTTCTATGGGGTTGAGGTCCGGCGACTGGGGAGGGGTGTGTAATAAATGTGGGACATTATAGAGCAACCATTTTTGAACAATACGCGATTTATGTTTAGGGTCGTTGTCCTGCTGGAATGTATAGGACCCAATAAACTGAAGTTTTTGTACACTAAGTGGTAATTTTTCTTTTAATATATTCAAATATACATACTGATCCATTGTGGTGTCGATAAAATGAAGCACTCCTACCCCCGCCGCCGACATGCCCCCCATAGCATAACATTGCCACCACCATGCTTTACAGTAGCCACCAAATTTTTCTTATCGAGTTCGGTATTGCATTTTCTCCATACTCTTGTGCGTCCATCATTGCCAAACAGGTTAATTTTGTTTCATCACTAAATATGACCTTCTCCCACCATTCTAGAGGCTTGCTTATGTACTCTAAGCAAATTTTAAACGTTTCTGGCAATTGATTTCAGAAATAAAGGGTTTACGACGAGCAATACGACCATGATACCCTGCTTCATATAATGCATTTCGTACGGTTTGGGGATTAACAATTATATTTTATTTTCTAAATCCTTGGCTATTGTGACTGCACTGGAGTGTGGATTTGATTTTATTTGCCTAACGATTGCTGCTCTGTTTCGATCAGTTAGTTTTCATGGGCGGCCACTTCTTGGTGAAACATCTGCGGTTCCTGTTTTTTTTTGTATATTTATTTATAATGTATTGCACACTTGCACGCGGTCTATCAATAATCTTAGCAATTTCACTTAAAGAACGCTGCTCCTTCCACAATTTAATTATTACATTCGGCGGCCGAATCGGTAAAAATCGCCTACTTCGTTTTAACCCTTTGTACATTTGTAATGCACCGCGCGTATCCTAGGGAATTATACACGACTGAAGGTCGACAAAGGGTCGATACGCGAGCCCAGGCAAACAATTTTTTTATGTGCTCATATGAAGCGAATGGAGTATAGCAGAGGAATTATGAGAGGTGTTGGAAGTAGTCATTTTAAACATAATCGATTCGGCAACAACTCGGGAAACATAGTTTAAGGAAGACCAGCAAACAAGTTAAGTTTTGACCACAAAACATCGACGCCAATTAAATATTGCACATACCCGTATAACAATAAAACACTTTATTGCATAGTTGTAATTCATTTGTTGCCAAATCAAACATATTTTATGTCTGGGGCACCGTACTGGAAAAATGTGTTTGCTTGCCAAGTTGTACATTGAAAGAGAGGCGTCTGAAAATTCGTCATAGCCGACTCGTTCCCAATGAAATATAATTGTATCCTTGGAAAGTTTGTTAGTTTTCGATCTATTTTTATTATTTAATGATGAATATACAAAAAACTTAATAAAGGGTTTCCAACGGATGTCTTCTGTGACACCATTAGCTCTATATTTAGCTTGCTAGAGCTTACGACATGACTCTTGGGGAAAATATTTACCTATTAAAAAATGCTGAATGTAACTAATTCTCAGTTAGGGATCATTTTAAATTTTCCGCCAATCATTCTTCCATTTTCAAACATCTATGTAATTTTTTTGTTTAAATAGGAAACGATGAATAATTACAAGTTTCAGTTGCCCACGTAATTTATAGGTACCCGGTGTGTCAACGAAATCATTAGACAAGCCATAGTTTCCAGAGTTTTCAAGATGTAAGTCTTAAACTTGGCAGGAGTAATATAATACCAAAAACGGCCAATTTTTATTATTTGACACTTCGTGGCCAATTTCTCTAGTAGAAGCAGTAGGATTCACTTCTACAAAAGTCAACACGTTAATTGATGTCGCTTCGTCAACGATAAAAGGTGCAGGATTGTTATCATTATTCCTTTCCTGATTTTTTCTCCACAATTGGAAAATATTGAAAACATGCATGATGTCTCTTCGGATATCTTTGGACAAAAATTAATAGCATGTTCACGTTTTTATCCCCCTGTATACATGTTAACCAATAACAACATAGTTAAAAAACAACAAACAGCAACAAATTTAACGATAAAGAGCAAACTTATTAATATAACAATACATACATATTATCTGTCAAAATTCTTTTTGTCACCACAGCACATTTTTAATTTACAGCGTTGTTTTGTTGACAAAATGAATATTTTGAATTTAGTTTTATTCAATTTCCACGGCATACTTATTTGATAAGCGTATTTTCTCAATATTTTAAATATCCACCAAAGAACTTGGGTATTTGGGTTAATATCAAACCGATTTTCGATTTGAACGTATCGATGGATCTGTCGTGAAAATTAGTATTTAACTACTGGGTGTCTAAAAGATGTTGCCATTTGAAAAAGTTGACAATTACAAATTAGTGATTCGGAAATTTTGGTTGATCGTAACTACTAAACCAATTCGAAAAATCTCACGTTTACATTTTTCTCTTATCGTTTCGATCCATTTGATTGATTTGAGTAACTGTACTCTAGATGTAAAAATAATAAATATAGTTTAAAAAAAACTAAAAAACACGCTTTTAAAGCACATCAAACTAAAAAAGTGAAAAATAATTATTAATATAAACTGAAAATAATAATGAACGAAAAATACTAGTATTATTGTGAAAAAAGCGTGGGGTGCTCGATATACGAAAAATATTGCACAAAGCACCCCACGCTTTTTTCACAATAATACTAGTATTTTTCGTTCATTATTATTTTCAGTTTATATTAATAATTATTTTTCACTTTTTAGTTTGATGTGCTTAAAAAAGCGTGTTTTTTAGTTTTTTTAAACTATATTTATTTTTAACTTTTTTAGTTTGATGTGCTATGAAAGCGTGTTTTTTAGTTGTTTTAAACTATATTTATATTGCTTATTGATGCTGATATTATAACATATTACGATCCAACAGATATTTCTGAAAAAAAAAAAAAAAATTTTTATTTCAGCCGTGAGGTTCGAACTCACGCCGGAGGAGTCTGTCGTTTCGCGTCGACTGCCTTAACCCACTCGACCACCGGGCTAATTAACAATTATGGAATCTACTGACATATTAAGCCTTTGCTTTCACGCAGGGATACGTGAGGAAAGGATTGGCGATCCTGATCAGGATAATGATATAAACTTATCAAATTATTGTATTGTTACCGGTTCTTAATAAGTGTACAAAGTTTCAATTAAATCTGTCCGTTTAAAGTGGGTCAAAATCGAGTCCAAAGAGTCGGTTACAAACAAACAAGCAAACAAGCAAACAAGCAAACAAACAAACAAACAAGCAAACATACAAGTGAAGCTAATAAAAGCGTGTTAAAAATAACCCTAAAAATCAAGTAGTCTCAAAATTTTTTAAAACTTTGCAATCGCACTTAAAATCGTCTCCAGAATCCAAAAATGTTAGAATATACAGGGTGTTTCACTTAAAATTTCAAAGTTGGGGTCATTTCCGGGGAAACCGGAAGTGATCGAAGAGTGTCGAATAATGAAAAATTGGCTGTTTTTGGTATATATTGCCAAGTTTAAAGGATGATTCACGCTATACCGTGTCGGGCCCAAGCCGAGTCCGCGCCGTGTCCCTACACCCGGAGCTAGGCCGAGCCTTGCATTTATACTACACCGAGCTAAACCTAGTGAAAGTTGGGCTTGGCACGATGTTGGAGCAAACCGCGTTGTTTCACAGTTAGAGTTGACAGCAATTGCAATTGCCCACGATAAAGAAGAATTAGAAAAACGCAACAAAAAGACAAGAAGATGGGGCGTGCATCCAGCTTGGAGAAAGCGACACTTGGAGGGAGAATTCGTAACACTTTATAAAGAACTAATAAACGATGAAACTAAATTCTTTAGCTACTTCAGAATGTCTAAAGAGTGCTTTCATATTATGCTTGCAAAGTTAGCACCTGCTCTTAAGGTTAGCAGTTTGCCTTAGGTAAGTAATTAAAACAAATTTTCATTATGATTTAGTAGCTTTTATTGATCAGTAAATTAAGGTGGTTATATTGTTTTCATTATCATCGGTTCTATTGCTTAAAGTTTCCGTCGATTGGGTGAATGTCGGCGGCGAAGGTATTGGGGTCGACGTCTGTAATGGCGCAGTTGGTGATCTTAAAAACATCAGTGTTTGCGACGGTGGAGGTGCTGGAGTTGGACTTGACTGTGGACTTGATGATAGGAACGAAGCAGGCTGAGAGGATAATTGTTCCCATTCTAGCTCTTGCACAACTTGAAATATTCTTCCTTTTGCAAGATGCTGGTAATAAGGTGTAAAGTTTTTAATTGTTGACAATAGACCATTGAAAAATGCGTCAATAAAAAACTATGTATTTATTTATTTTTTTTAATATAGATAATTTTATTTAATATTTTTTAGTCTTATGGACATTGCAATTTTTATTTAACAAATATTTATTTTGTTGCAGATTTTTGGCGACTGGAGATTAAATCAAAACAATGTCATTCAGTTACCGGTTGGGTCATTCAACAGTACCTAAAATGGTTCACAGCACATACCTGCTATAGTTAAGACACTCATGAAAGAAGTAATGCCACTACTTACGGAACAAACGTGGAAGAATATTGCACGTGGCTTCGTGGTTTTGTGGAATTTTCCAAATTGTATTGGGGCTTCGGATGGGAAGCACTTTCTTATTGAAGCCCTTGCAAATAGTGGATCTGTATATTACAATTATAAAAATACTTTCTTCATTATAATGTTAGCGCTAGTGGATGCGTGTTACAAATATACTATAAACGATGTTGGATCGTATTTTTTTATTTCTATGGTGTACATTATTTACATGAAGTCCACAACTACGCTTATCCCAGCACATCAAATCTTTCTCGCACACTTTACAAATTATTTTAGCACCATCATAGAATAAATCCGGGAATTCACCTATGACTTTATTCACTTTGTCAGCAAATGTCCGTTTTCTACCCCTGCGTACGTCTGCCATGCTTTATTATTAAATTAATATCAACAATACAGTACAACAAATAAAATAAAAACACAAATACAATATGCAATACGCCCAAGTGACTTAACGTGTACACAACTCGAAAGCTAATAATAGACTGGACTGGAGCAAGAGTTTCTCGGTCAAGGTGAATGCCGGCGACAGAAAGTACATCTGTACTTTACGACCATGATACACAGAAACGACTTGCACCTTTATTAATGATGATGGGTGATTCACCGATTTACCGTAAATTTCTGAAAAAATTAATTATCGTAATTTAACGTCACTTGTCCTAACTCGTTTTTTCTTCCCCAACCGAACCAAATTCCTTCCCCAAAAAATAAACAAATTTATAGGACTAGGACTCAGGGCAGACACCTAAAAAACCTGGAATTGGGAATTTATTTTAGTCAGGGAAAACTTGAAAATGACAGGGTAATTCCCTAACTCAGGATTAATTACATTCAGTATTCTTTTAATAGGTAAATATCTTCTCAACAATATACAGGGCAATTAAAAACGATTCATCCTATTTCAAATAAGCATAATGTCGTACCTATCAACTTGGCTTACTCCACATGAAAGAGGAAATCTCTGAAGGTCACCGCGAGATGACTCCACTGCCGCTATTGCTCGGCGCTAGAGAGTTGGTGAGAAAATGAAAGGTGGGACGCCGCCTCATTGACATCCGAATGTCCTCAACGAAGTGTTCCCTCGTCGTTGGATTGGTTGCAGTAGACCTTATGATTTAGTGCTCTAAGGTCCCCTAGATCACCGTATCTTGTGCCATGCGAATTTTCATTTTGGAGATGCGTTAACGAATAACCCGTCCCACCTTGCATTTTCTCAAACTCTCTAGCGCGAAGCAATGCTGCCACTGGGGTAGTGACCTTCTAAAACTCTCGGAGATTTCCTCTTTCATGTGATGTATGCCAAAGTATTACACAGTTAATAGGTACTGAATTATGCTTATTGAAATTGAATGAATCATTTTGAAATACCTTGGTATATCTCTAGCTAAATATGTAATTAATGGTGGCACTGAAGACTTCCGCTGAAATACCCTTAAGTTGATTATTTAAATAGTATCAGTACCAAAAAATATTTGAAGAAAACAGAAATAAAACTAACATCGTAGTCTCCAAAATTCGCTTAAAATATTAGCTGAAGAATATTCAGGTGATTGTGAAAGCCATTTCCGGTAAAATCTGAATATCAATTTCTTTCACGATCAATGATCATATATATAATTTCCTTTATTTCACTAAGTAAAAGTGGTGTTGTAAAACAGGAAAGTGAGCCATGTAATGCTGCTTACTATATTAATGTCGGTGCCTCTTGACGAAAAATATTTGTAATAAATTTAGAATTGCACAAGTCGGCTTAGCACGTCTTGATGTCTAGCTGGCGCCGTTATTTAGGTCGAATTTTACGTTCTAACGGAGTTTAGTTTACAAAACAACACAGATTTACATCGTTTTTCAACTAAAACTAAAATATGAACGTGCGTGACTCACTCGCAGACATCTTGCTATCTAGTTTTTTTTATTTGTTATTTCTTTATGCCTATGGACTCCGAACAGCCAAGAAATAAATTGAAGAGAAATAGTGACAATAAAATATATACAAAACAGGACAAAGAGTTTGACAGTTTCTCACAAAACCGCTTACTGTTTGGATCGATTTTTTGTAATCATATTTTTTCACTTACTGAAATGTGAAATTGTCTTCAGCGATGATTGTATTTTTCCAAATTTGTAAAAAATCTTAACTGTCGCTACTGTAGTGATGAAAATACCTACAAAATCGAATCTTTAACAACAATTAATAGAAAATCTTCAATCTATACATGTTGAACATTGAAGCGTTTTTAAACCGGGTTCGCAAATATCATGATATTTATATAAATATCATATCAGAAGATATATCCAATATTTATCGGATATACCGGGTGTAAATGAAACCTGGCTCACCCCCTCTATTTTCATTATTTATAGAAATAAACTGAAAAAATTTTAATATGTCGTTATACACATAAAATTGTCTTCTAATGCAATTTTATGTGTAACAACATATTAGTATTTTCAATTTTTGTGCACTTCTGGTTTCGTTTGAAATTACCCCAACTTTCTTATTTTAAATGGAACACTCTGTATATTTTTACATTTTTGGACTCTATGGTGAATTCTGAAAATAACAGTATACATTTTTCTTTGACTTTACTTCCTCACCCCTCAAAGTGAGGAAGTTATGTATTCGTGAAAAATATTTAGAAAATTTGTATTGCATTTCTGGACGAATCTCGACGAATTATGACGATACATAAAATTTCAAATGGAAAAAATTGTCTGTCTGTGTGTCTGTCTGATTTGCGATAGCAGCTACAGTTTTTGAGATGAAGCTTTCAAATTTGGTATATACACACATTCTAGAAGTCACGGATGAGATTGGGTTCGTTGATGAGCAAACTCGGTCCTAATGTCTAAAAAATATATTAGTGACATTCCACCAATATGACTTTTTTGAAACGTCAAAATGCAACTTTCTTGAAACGTCAAAAAATGTGACTTATTTGAAACGTCAAAATGACTTTTTTGAAACGTAAAAATATGACTTTTTTGAAACGTCAAAAAATGTGACTTTTTTGAAACATCAAAAATTGCTTTTATTATAAACTCCACCACACGTCGAGTTATATTACGGTGAGGAAGTTCTGATCCCCAAGTAATTGGTAGCGGTTCTTTATTTATTTCTCTTTTTAACGAAAATTTTAATTTTTGATTTAGAGTGCTGCATGCTGATTTACAAAAATTGTTTCTGACGGGGCTTCTTATTATTGCAAAAAATTGAATTTGAATTACTGTTTTACGATAAATACTTTCTTACATAGAAGCTTTCAAAAGTGAGAAAATGCATTTTTTGAAAAAATTCATATTTGTCAAATCTCAAAATGATGGCTCATCGCGATATTTAGAAAATATATCATTTTACGATTACAGCGCTACCCATAACTCAGTAATTCCGTAAGAATTCCCAGTAAAAAAGATCAAAATTCCTCGAAATAAATAGGTATTATAATTTATAATGTTATACGCAAAACCTGAAACACAAAATAGTGTGTTGTGAAAATAACTACATATCTCAAATAAAATTATCTGTTTAAAATACCTATCGTGACTATACAGGGTATCTCACCAGGAACTGCATCGATCGATATAGGGAAAAGAACGCACCAGAAAATTTTGAAAATTTAGGGAATTACTAATAGCAGGTGGTCAATCCAAGTAAAATAATTACAAGTATCTGGCACTTCCGGTTATACCGATACCAACGTGCTTATTTTAAATGGAACACCCTATATATTTTAGGGTTTTCGAAAAGAGCACAAAATTCGGAGTCAAAAACATGCCTATGCCATATGCCTAAACCCAGCCGTTTCAGAGATATTTGACATTTAAAAAAAATTTTGACGACAGTTGTAATGGTTTATAACTTTCATCGTGTAAAAGGATACTCATTTGCTTTTTGGCATGCTCACCATAAAGTGAGCTACAATCTACAGTTTAAAGAAATTCAATAATAGTATACCAAGTGTTCAATTTTTGGTATTACATTTTGTAAACTTCAAATCGCGAAAACTTGCTTAAGTCAAATGGAATACTCTGTATTTTTTTTACACCAAGTTATGTAAAATTAAATTCTTTTTTTTTATTTAAGCATTGTGGGGGTTTGAGTTACAACTTTTTGAAATATTTGCGATTTTCTTCAAGAAATTCAAGAATTTTTAGTAAAAATTTTATCAAATAGCCATGACTAGAAACAGTCAGTAATGTCGGTCGTTCTCTTATGTCAAAAAATGCCACCGCGTTTAAATTACACCCACAAAGACTTTTTGAATTTCTTTATTATTTATGGAGGATGTGATATAGTAATATCAAGAACTTGTACTTAGTACATTTGCTAGTCGATATCCACAAAAACGGAAACCGTCACCAAACACTGGATAATTTTAAAAACTATGGCTCTGTCAAGGCAAGAATTCAAAAGCGAGCCTATTGTTGATGCCAAAAACGTAGAAATGGGATATTTTCATGCATTTCCAATGATGTCATTAAGACAAGCTGCTCTGGAATCGGGACTATGCAAGAATTCAATTCACAGAATCTTAATTAAACATAAATTTCACCCGTTTTCGTTCCAAATGGTTCAACAATTAAAAGAAACAGATTTCCTAAGAAGAGAAAATTTTTGTGAATTTATTCTAATAAGGTCTGTAAGCGACAATTCTTATTTGGGAAATATTACATGGTCAGATGAAGCTAAATTGACGAAAAATGGATTTTTTTATCGACACAATTCGCATTATTGGAGTGACTCGAATCCTCATAAGGAGCGAAATTTTCAAGAAAGTTTGCAGTTTAATGTTCACTGTGCCATAAGAAACGATAGAGTGGTGGCATTAGAATTTTATTAGGAAAATTTAAACAGTTATAAAGATTTCTTCTTCTGCTAATATGTATAGTTAATTTTTTTGTTTTTGTGTTTTTTTTTAGGTGAAAGATATCTAAATATTTTACAAAATTTTAATAATAACTATTTAGAAAATTTAATCAGCACGACGGTGCTCCCTCACATAACGCGTATTTGATTTACAATTTTTTACAAGAAACTTTTTTTTACGATCAATGGATCGCCAATAATGGACCTTTCCTATGGCCTCCTTGCTCGCCCTATTTTCAATTTTAGATTATTTTATTTGGGGAACTATTAAAAATAATGTTTATGAGAACCTATTAACAACTATTAAAGACTGTATGCAGAGAGTAAGAAATGCATTTCAAAACTTATCGCAGGATTCATTTAGAAGAGCTACCCATGAAGAACTAAGCCGAAGGTGCGAAAAATGTATGGAGGTTCGAGGGCGGAATTTTGAACAATTATTAAATTAAAATGGAATCATGTTTTTAGTTGATTTCATCTTAGATATTTTAGTTTATGCAAAGTATCTTCAATCCAATTAATAGGCATGTTACAGTGGTTTAGTGTTATTTTTCGTTTTTGTGGATATCTAGTAACAAATGTACTACAAATTCTTGAAATTACTTTATCACATTCTCCATAAATAATAAACAAATTCAAAAAAATCTTCATGGGTATAATTTAGATGTAATGGCATTTTTTGACATAAGAGAATGTCTGACATTACTGACTGTTTCTAATCATGGCTAATTTGAATTTTTTTTTATTAAAAATGCTTAAATTTCTAAGAAAATCGCAAATATTTCAAAAAGTTGTAACTTAAACCCCCACAATGCTTATATCAAAAAAAGGAATTTAATTTTACATAACTTGATGTAAAAAAATACAGGATGTTCCATTTGACTTAAGCAAGTTTTCGCGGTTTGAAGTTTACAAAATGTAACGTCAAAAATGAAACACTTGGTATACTATTATTGAACTTCTTTAAACTGTACAGCATAGCTCACCTTATGGTCTTCCTGCGTGCCAAAAAGCAAATGAGTATCTTTTACACGAAGACAGTTATAAAGGTTATTGTAAACCATTACACTTGTCAAAATTTTTTTTAAATGTCAAATACCTCTGAAACGGCTGGGTTTAGGTATAGGGTATCCTGCATGTTTTTGACTCAGAATTTTATGCTATTTTCGAAAACGGTAAAATATATAGGGTGTTCCATTTAAAATAAGCAAGTTGGTATCGACTTCCGGTATAACCTGAAGTGCCAGATGCTTGTAATTATTTTAGTTGGATTGACCACACTGCCATTAGTAATTCCTTGAATTTTCAAAATTTTCTGGTGCGTACTTTTCCATATACCGAGCGATGCAGTTCCTACTGAGACATCCTGTATAGTATACTTAAATTAAGCTTACTGTAATGCTAGTGTAGCCATTGTTTACTTGATAATCTACCTATTTTGACAACCATTTTAAACAAATAACTTTATTTGAGATAATTGTTTTCACAGCACACTACTTTCTGTATTGGGTTTTGTAAATTACATTATAATGCCTATTTATTTAGAAGAACTGTGACTTTTCTAATGTGAATTCTTATGGAATTGCTAAATTATGGGTATCACTGCAATCGTAAAAAGATGTATTTTCTAAATATCGTATTATTTTAATATGTATTTTTTTAGAAAAACCGGTTTCTCACCTTTAAAGGCTCCTCCTATGTGAAGTTTAATGCAAACTTATATGCAACATAAAAAACTTCAGCGATTTTGATCTCGTTACCGCCATCAAAGGTGCCGACGTTTTTTATGTTGCAAATAAGTTTGAAATAAAGTTTAAAAGCATATTTATCATAAAATAATAATTCAATTTTTGCAATAGTAAGAAACCTCGTCAGAAACATTTTTTGTACATCACAGCACTCTAAATCAAAAATTAATTTTCGTTGAAAAAAACAGATAAATCAAGATTCAAAGGAAAATGTTATATTCAGAATTCGCCATAGAATCAAAAAATGTAAAAATATACAGGGTGTTTCATTTAAAATAAGAAAGTTGGGGTAATTTCCGGCTAAACCGGATAAAAATTGAAAGTACTCTCATCTAATGCAATTTTATGTGCATACCAACATATTAAAATTTCATCAATATATTTCTATAAACAATGAAAATAGAGGGGGTGAGCCAGGTTTCATTTACACCCGGTATAGTAGGATAACTTCTTTAGCTCACCAGTGAGACAAAAGTTACACGCTGAAAGAAATGAACCTATTTAGTTGCCTGCGAGACCAGTGGATTTAGCACCATTTGATTTTTCTTCTGGGCAGGATATTAGGCAGGATACCATGAGTCTCTTAGAAAACCTGGACTTGTGATATAGAAATTCAGGTTGAATAGTGTTTTTTCTTGTAGTTGAATAAACTCTGTACTTTTGCCTATTTTGAGAGACTTGGAGCGTACAATCTCTTTCATTGAAAAATTAAACGCCGTAGATCTGCATTTGAAAACTTCCTATGAAACCGCAAGGCTCGTAATGATCGACACACTTTATGTTATTATGTTACTCTTCGGTCAATTATGATTGTGATTATTTCTACTACTTTGTAATATTTTTAGTTTTAATATCCACAAATCACTTGTAAAAATTTATCAAAAATGGGAAATAAAAATACAAGTTAAAACTATTTTCACTTTCTTAAAAAAAAGTGTTTGTGATCATCTCTCAAAAAAGTCAAGTCAAATGAAAGAGTCAAGTTCTAGTGTTACTTATAGGTAACCAGTGTGCCATTGTCTTTCAAGTAGGTTGCATAATTATTATTTATTATATGGGGTTATCATAAAGTAAGGGGTCTATTTTAAATTCTTATACAGTTTTAAGAAATTATGCTAGTAGCAGAAAGTAAACATAATCTAGTTGCCTCAGTGTATCTATGGAAAACAAAAGAATTGTCGTGACAACGTACAAGTGTCAAACGAAATAATCGTAATTTAGAGAATTGTTCTCAAAGTAAAACTCGCGTAACGTAAATTGTAACCATTTCAATATGGATCTGCAAACAAGAATTGGTTTAGTGCAATGTTATTATGAAGGCAGTAAAAATTACACTACTGAATTACGAAGATTTCGTACGAAAATGGGTTTGAGAGCAGGGCCGTGCAAAATGAAGGCGTATCGTAATTTGATTAGCAAATTTGAATGAACAGAATCTGTAAAAGACCTTCCGAGGTCAGGAAGACCTAGGATTAGTGATGTCCAAGTTGCAGAAGTTCTTCAGGAAAATCAAAACGTAGCCAATACTAATCCGCTAGCAATCAGTAGTGTGAATACATATCAAAACGATTACAAATGCTTACACCACGGTTTGGAAAATTTTAAGGAAAATTAAAAATGTATCCCTATAAAAATGTATCCCTATAAACTGTAACTGCTGTTTGAATTAAAGGACGCAGATTTTGCTCTCAGGTACGATTTTTCATTACACGTATTGGCTCAGATGGAAATTGAACCCGAATGGTTATCCCGTATTTTATGGACAGATTAGGCCCATTTCTCTCTTAATGGTGGAATTAATACTCAAAACTGTCGAATATCGTCAACAGAAAATCCACATGTAATCGTTCAGCAAGGCCTTCATGACAAAAAAAATCACCGTTTGGTGAGGTTTCACAGCTAATTTCATCATTGATTGGTCCATACTTTTTCGAGGAAATACAGAATGAGGAGGCCGTATCTGTAACTGTTACTGTTGAACGATACCTGCAAATGTTAAGAGATTATGCAATTCCACAGTTGCAAAACGAGCACGAAGGAATTGAAAACATGATTTTTATGCAGGATGGAGCACCTCCGCACATTTACCGACCAGTTAAAGAATTGTTAACGGCGGTTTTTCAAGATCGTATTATAAGCAGTCATTTTGCAAATTCATGGCCACGAAGATCGCCTGATATTAACCCAGAGGGTTACTGGCTGTGGGGTTATTTAAAAAATTTGGTGTTTAGAACACGGCCAACAACGCTGGAGGAATTAAAGGACAGTATTAGAGAGAAAATTCGTGCAATTCAACCAGAAATGTTGAATAGTGCTGTATACAATTTGGAGGAACGGTTGGTAATTTTACAACAACAAAATGGAGGTCATATCGAGCATTTGCGGTAACTAGTGTTTGACATCAGAAATCCCATTATGTAAGCAACTAGATTCCATTTACTTTTTGTTATTAATTTGATTTGTTAAGAATATATAATATCCCTTACTTTATAATCACCCGTTATTATGTCGCAACTAATATGGTCCATTGGCTAAAGTGAATTCAACTAGTCATTGTCTAGCTTGCTACTGGGTTTGAGTCCAAGTTCCAGCTGTCATTCTTTCCCCACAGCTTCTGCTTGTGTCTTTCGGAGATTGTCTAATTTATGTGTGTGTTTATATCTCTGCCTAGTTAACAGTCAGACGATTCGATTTAAATCTTCGTAAATTCACTGGTTTTACTAGTGCTGCGGTTTTCATATACGGCAACAATATTTACTAAGTATATTACAAATTTATTAATAGGTCGATATTTGCACTCAGCCAAATTGCCAAGAAACTCTCCCAAGCGAACTTCCCATTTAAAATCCATTCTGCTAATATTCGGCAGCAGCTGGGAAGAGTCAAACTTTTTCAATAACAGTTTTTTTCGCACCACGAATATCCGAAAATATAATTTCATAAACACTTCTTTGTTTTTTCAACGCGAAATGATTTATATAATATTAAAACGCATTCCATCTGGTATGTTAAAATTATTTATATTATTAGAACCGAGAAAGCAATAAACACGCTTTAATTAGCTTGCATGCTTAATGGCGCAAAATTTTCAACAAAATTATGACATAAAACATCTGCTTAGAAAGATACTATAAATGAAGGTACCAGTTTCAGCCGGCGCGATCAATCTGGGAATGATACACAACAATCACTTAATTTAATTGACCGAGACCTCTTTAAATTAGATAAAGCAATTTGATTTGTTTGTTGAAGATTAACAAATTTGCGGCATCATTTGATGAATGATATCATTGTTAATAACAATGAAATATTGATGTACACGATGAGTCCTCGAGAATGAACCCCCGAGAAACCCCCCTTTTATCTCAGATAGTTTTTGAGGTAAAAATATGGGAAAAATAATCTTAAATGACTTTTTCCAAATTTTTTAATAACGTGTCTAGATATACAGTCTATTCATTATGTAAAAAAATAAAGGCTGGCTATGATTTTTCGTGATGTTTCACTCCATATGATTGACAACTGTTTGTCAGCATCAAATATTGTAAGGTTAGGTATTTTGGTAATTGCGTATCAAATTCAATTTGCTATGTTGTGAAACTTTATAATTTGTCATACCTTAAGGAAAATGTCATTACGCCATTATAATCAGAAAATATTACAGTTCGCTTCTAGTATCGCTGGTCCATCAACTTCAACAGGACTTTTAGAAGTAAAGAAAGAATTGAGTTTGCAGCAAGCACTTGCTCTTTACTTAGATCTAGACTTATCTGAACGCCAGTACAATTTATTAAGGACTGTGGTAAATAGCGTACATACAGATACTTTTCCTAGTTTATATAGACTTAATCTGTTCAAACAACACTCATATATTGAGATATAATCCGCTTCCGAGACAGCTATTGAAGTTAATATTCAAAATATGTATAAAACTCTTAATAGTATTTGCAATCTTATTAATGTTGTAGATATACATAGTATTACTTCATTAAATTTAACTCTTGTCTGTAAATGGGGCATGGATGGAAGTTACAGTCACAGTATATACAAGAAAAAATTTTCAAAAGAATCTGAAACTGACGAATTTATGTTTTTTATAGGTTTTGTCCCTATTATGCTTATGGACAAATCCTCTAAAACGGTGGTTTGGAAAAATCCCCGTTCGTCATCGTCGCTATATTGTCGACCACTTAAATTTATGTTTTCTAAGGAAAACGAGGAAATAATTAAACAAGAATACAATAAATTTGAAAATTGTTTTAAAGATATTAAAAACATTAGCATGAGAATTGGCGAAAGAGAATTTAACGTAGATTTTGAATTTCACTTTACAATGATTGACGGAAGTGTATGCAATATTGTGACCGAAACAAAGTCTACTGCTACTTGTTATCTATGCGGATCAAAACCGACTCAGATGAATAAAACAAACTTGACTCAGTTTGTAGCGGATTCTGAAAAATATAAATATGGATTGTCAACTTTGCATTGTTGGATTCGTTTCTTGGAATGTTGTTTAAAAATAGCATATCGCCTTCCTTTTTAAAAAGTGGCGAGCTTCAAGGGAATTTAAGGATTTGAAAGAACAAACCAAAAAACGAATTCAAAGTGAGTTTAAAAAACATTTAGGGCTCAATATAGACAAACCAAAACAAGGTTATGGTAGTTCCAATGACGGAAATACAGCTAGAAATTTTTTCGAGCAATATAAAGTAAGTGCCAAAATTACCGGCCTTAACGAGACACTACTTTATAAATTTTACCTAATTTTGAGAATTTTGAACTGTAAGGAAAAAATTAATGTAAATAAATTTAACAATATTGCCATGAACACTAGGGAATTGTATCTGCAAGAGTACTCGTGGTATAATATGCCTATGACTATCCATAAAATCTGGTTTACGGTTATGAAGTCATCTCTCAATTCAATATACCAATTGGTGAAATGTCAGAAGAGTGCCTAGAGGCTCGACATAAAGAAATTAGAAAAGAAAGATTGACCCACACTCGAAAAAGTCGCGAACGGAATCAAACATTGATTTGATGAATCGTTTGATCATAACATCAGATCCTTTACTAGCTTTTCACAGAAAAATAATCTCCAAAAAAGAAAATAATATGGCTGTTGACAGTAGCATTAAAGAGTATTTCGTGTTAACTGACGAAGTAGAGCCTTTGACAGCATATAATATCACAACTCCTTTTGAAGTTGGCGATGACAGTGAAAATGATTCAGGGGCAGAATAGACATGGGACGGATTTGAAATCAGCATAAAATTTGCTAAAACCTATCCTATTTAACCGACCTTGTAGCTCCTACCGTTTCCGAGATCCCAATGGTGAGTATCGAATTTGGGACACACGGTATACTTTGGAAATAGACAGGGATTTCTTTGAACGTAAAGGACAGGAAGTTGAATATTTCACAACGGCAAGGAAACATTTTAGCCAAAAAACAAACTGCTCATCATTTAGTAAGATGATATCTAATATTATAACATTATATTATAACCTACTTTGTACATCAGTTATAAAAATCGCGGATATATGTGTTTACCCTGTATGAGAACGTAGACAGTAGACCGAGTGTAATAGAACTGTGTCAGGAATCTATTTTTGCACAATGTGGAGCGGGAATATCTGGTTAAAACACACGTTTTCTCGTATTAATCCAATAACAAATACAAAAAATCGAACCTTCGAGGGAGTGGTTTTCAGTCAGGGTGTCTGTAAAAACTGATTACACCACCTATGTATGTATTGAGAACAATGAAAAAAAATCTAGTAGCCAGAACAAACGATATACAATAGTTAAAATTGAGGTTAGACTATTTTTTTATTTATTTTCATTTTGTTGTCCTGAATCTACTGGACTGTTTTATTATTATTATTTTTTTAATATAACTGTCAATAGAGTTCCGGTTAGGGTATTTTTCCATGCACCTCAACGTTTCCTCTTTCGATCCCAATTCCCCAACACCACTAAAATTTCAGTTCTTCCTTTTTCGTTTAAATGTAGAATTTTGAATTATGACACTAGAATACTCGTAAAACCGATGGACATCAACTGATTGATAATAGTTATTTTCTTAACATGTTTCTGTAAAAGCAAGCATATTTTTTATCGGAAAATCGAAGAAAACGAAATGAACAAATTCGTGAATAACACTGAATAGTACAAAATAAGTATGTAGTAACTTTATGTAATAGCCACAGCTAATATTATACAGTATAAGTCGGTAGTTTCATATTAAAAGAACAATAAAAATAATAATATGTAAACATTAATATATACTTAAATTTGAACATTCTTATACACACAATCATACATAACGTTTCTTCTTAAATATCTCTTGTTTGTCACCGTTTTTTACTTGTCCTGGTAAATTTTTACACATAACGAAACGTTTACGGAATAAATCATTTTGACTATAATTAGTTCTAACTGCTGCAACATCTTTGGTAAAATGTTCATGGACCTCGCATACAAACATACATCGTTCCTATAAATGGGAGGGTTGTAGACCATGAAGTACTTTATATATAAACTCCACTGAATTTAGAGTAATTGACTTTTACACTGATTATTTCTAATTTGTCCAACATTGATTTTGTATATCTATTACAATGTAATATTATTCTAAAAGCTCGGTTTTGCTTTTGTAGAATGTCAATATCAGTCTTTGAGTAAAAATAAATTTGTCGAACAAAAAAAAAATAAAATAATTCAACCATTGCATTCCACATTACTCCTGTTCCGGAATTAAATGGAAATGACCGTCGACAGAAAATATTTTTTGTCAACAAATAATTGAGATATGTAGAAAATAATAATTTATTAAATACTTTTTGGACTGATGACTGATGAGTATTCCTTTTCTACAGCCGGTTTGTAGGCAGGCCATAACAGTCATCATTGGACTACAGAAAATCCTCACGTTGAAAAAAGTTTAAAAAACAAGGGCCTAATTGGCGGAAAACTGTTAATGTTTGGTGTGGAATACACAGAAATAAAATAATTGATCCTATTTTTATAAATAGAAACGATACGGGAGAAGTTTATCTCAATCTTCTGCAACCAGAAGTTGAGGAATACTTGGATGATCTGCTAATTTTATTAAACTTAAGAATAATCTGGCTGCAAGGCAGAGCTCCTCCGCTTAATATCCGACCCGTCACGGATTTAAATCAAAAATATCCTATCTCGAATGGTAAACATCTAATCCACTGGCTTGCAATGAGTCCCGATTTAAATCCCCTTGATTTTTATCTTTGGGATGCACTTAAAAATAATATGTATAATGAAGAATTCTCAGAGGACACCGAACAACTGAAACATCTTATAAGGGAGGCAATAAATTCTTTTATTGAGGATGAAGCGGTGTCTGAAACAGTCAGATTCAATTTTTTGAAGCGGCGTTTCAACGCATAGAAAATAATGGGTGTCTTGTTGAAGATAACGTGATATAATTGTTACACTATTTTACTGAAGTATGTTATTGTTGCTCGTTTGATGATTTCATTTTGTTACAGCTACCGTTTATTATTTTGTTTCGTTATAAAAGTCATCAACGAATATTTCTTTTCATTTTATTCTACAATTCACTTGTTTTAATAGCTGTTAATGAAACAATTAGCGACATTGTGAATATAAAATTATCTAATATTTTTCTGGCAATAACTCAAAAACTACAAGACCAATGATACTGTACCTATATACATTTGTAATCAGAAAAAAATCTGTAACTTCAAATACACAAAAGTGTGCTGGGTATTCCACATAAAAAATCATACTTTTTGTTCCACCCTGTATGTTTTACACATATTTAGGAATACGTTGACTGATATAAAATCAACATTAAAAATAGTTCAAGTTCATTTTCTGGATGAACTATTTGGGTTAAAAATAACAGCAGGTTAACATTTATGTGACTTAGGCCAGCATCCCATGCATCCGATTTCTGACGATATAATGGTCCAACGGTGCTCCTATTGGTCAAAATATTTTGGCGCCAATTTTCATCTGTACATTTTAGTAAGTCTCCGATATCGTATGAAGTTGAAATAATTTTTACTTTTGTCCGATATCGTGCGTCTTTTAACCTCACTTTTTCAATCATTTGTATTGTCTTGTCATTTCGTGCATTTTCAATAAAAAATGAACTTCTATATCAGCTTCAAAGACGATGAAACTACATTTGGAGGGCAGATAATGTACAAACCAGAGTAAAACAATTTTTTCTAAAATTAGTTGAACTTTTCTACCTCTTCTAATGTCATATTTCGGTGGATTTCAGATACGAAAATCGAATCTATGTGAATTGCAAAATTTTTGCTCACACGATTTTTCGGATATCGGACTTCGGAAATCGGATGCATGGGACTCCAGCTTTATTCTACACATCGGTAATTGTGATTTGGAAACTTTGTTTTCTTCGTAATGATTAACCCAGTTAGTACAGAAATGTAAACGCTCCACTCCACAAACACCAATATACGCGACGCGGAGGGTTTTAATCATCCCCTGATGATACCCACCAGGTTGCCGAACGCACGTCGTGTCTTGGTGTTTGTGAAAACTACTTCGGTGGTAGTGTTGTCCATCAAAGGTTTCAACCCACTTGGGAATTAAAGAAATAATTTAAAAAAAAAACTCACCCTGACCAACTCCTTAAGTCTCTCTCTGGTGTAGACGTTCCCGATCTCCTCTCCCAGTATGCAGTCCAAGAACTTCGCGATGGGATACGCTAGTGGGAATGTTAGCACCATAACAACCTTCGTGATCCAAATGGTTTTGGCCCCGACCGCCAAACCATGTCGAGAACACACGGCCTGTGGTGTTATTTCACCGAACATCACGATAGCGAGCGTGGAGAAGATAACGGCGATCAGACCGGATGTCAAGTCGTCCAGCAAGATGGTGAAGATAGAGTTGACGAAGACGTTGCCCAGAAGGATGGAGCATAGGAGGTAGTTACCATGCGCCCTCACGGGTTGGATGACTTGTGCGTATTTTCTTTCTTTTAAGGTACCTGAAAAAAAGTGGAATTTGGAATTTAGGATCCTGGCCTCAACAATCGGGAGACAAATTTTATGACATATGATCCAACACAGCTGGATAGCCGCGAGTAGTTTGTGGCTAATCATACGTCAGCATATATACGTACAGGGTGTTTCCTTTCAAATTATATATACAGGGTGTCAACGGAAGTGGAAATAGTCTGCCATTTGCATGTGAATTTTGAAATTTGAACGATGTGGTTACAACTGTTACTTAAATGGAACATTACTGTTTTTTCAAATCATCAGATTCTGCTTAAAATTCTCTTTCCAATGATAAATCATGTCAATATTTTGTTTTAAAATAACCTGAAAACAGGCAATAATCGCAAAAATTAAGATGGCTGTGATTTCATGTATTTCCTATTTTTTTTATTTTCACTATTTTTAATAGCAGCCCTCGAATTTTATTATTCCCGATGAAACTCAAATTAATGAGGGCTACCGTCTTTAGGCTCGCCAGTTGGCGCCACTGGCGAGTAAGGTAGCTGTGAAAAGTTATTGTTAGGCAAATTTATAGGATTTTATTATAATTATTTCGTACACCGCACAGTGGACGGAAACGCCGAAAAGCTGGCCAAAATATAAAGGCATTGAGCTATTTTACTGAAATTGTGCATACAGGGGTTTTTTGTGTCGCTGATCTGAATCCGAAGTTAAATTTTGAAAAAAACAAAATGGCGGCCATGAAATCCCCCAAAACATACCAAAAATCGCCAATTATCGCTGCATTTTTACAAAACTTTGTATATAGTTTTTTTGGGTCGCTGATGAAGAATCCCATATACAATTTAAAAAAAATTACGGTCAAAAATATATACATAGTTCAAAAATTATTATTGAATTGAAGCGAATTCATGTGTTTCATTTGTTTCGGGAAAATTAGGATCTGGGGGAATGAAATAAAAATGTGTAATGACATTGAACGCATGAGTTGAGAACGCATTCAAAAGGAGCCCACTTTATGGTGCACGAATGTGCATGCATCCGTGCATTCGCGCACAATTTGGTCAATATCTCGCAAAGATGCAAAAAGATGCAGCTAATTTTTTATACACTTTCGAAAAAATGTTCATTGAACACATTCCAATAAGTTTCAAGACCAACCATCACCAACCGCGTAACTTATGGCTTTTTTTGTGGAGTTTATGAATCGTTGCATGTACAAAAATGCACTCCACTTCGATAATTATTTACTAATTACCATATAAATAAACTGATCTGATACTGAGATATTTTAATTGTACTTACTTTCTGATGCAGAATCCATTTTTGACACAGAAAACTGCACTTTGAGAATTTTTACGCTGCAGACAAAATTTATCGATTTTTGAAGCTTTGCGAACTGCTGAAGTGACGCGCTGCACGGTCGCACAATAAGTAATTTCCTCGCTCAGGTAGTGAACCCGGACCGGTATTAATGGTCGTTTCTAATGCTAGGGGTACCACTACAACGATTTAAAACGTTTCCGTTTAAAAAAAAAATCTTCATTTTTTTAATTTTAACCAGCTTTTTGGCGTTTCCGTCCACTGTGCACCGGTGAATAAAAAAACTTGTTAATTATGCCTCAGTGTTGTGCAGTTCCATTTTGTTCGGAAACAAAAGGCGGACATATGTTTCCGAGGGACAAAACTCGCCTAAAACAGTGGTTGGTAGTAATTCGCAGGAATAACTCTACTCATTCGAAACATTCGCGTGTTTGTAAGAAACATTTTATTCCTGACGATTATGCGTTACCAAAGGAGCCTACTACAGAAAATCGTAAGTAATAATCATGCACATTCGTAGTTTTCATCATGCTCATGCTTGATAAACCCTAACCTTAATGACATAAGACACCTCTAATAGGTACAATAATTTCCCTACTGGGCAAGTAAATTACTACTTTCCAACGAAACTATTATTTCTATCATAGTCTTGCAGTCTGTGAACAGAAATACAGAACTTAAAACTTCATAATAATGCATACTTTTGACAAATCTATCCTAGTATGGCTGTTCTTTAGGTCCGCTTAATTTTGCACCTCTTTTTCTTAGCTCTGCTGTTAAAACACTTGCATTGACCGACCCGTACCGTATAACTCCCACATTTCATCAGAAGTATCACAATTTTTTTTAAAATCACTAAAAACCCACGTTAAAAAGCCATAATAAACATTAACGTTCAGTGACATTTGAATCCTTGTACCTTACCCTACATTAGTGCCTCTCGTGGTGAAATCAAACGCAGTAGCCCTCATTTCCTTTTAAACGCATCTATTAAGTTAATCGCTTTCAGAAAATTAGTCGCGTAAGAATTCATTATTTATAATTGTTTATGGAACTAAATTTCATTTTGACTTGGTAGGCTATGCGTAGCCTTTTTGACGACCCGTATTCGAGCGCTGCAGTGAGAAGGTTACAATTGTGCAAAAAAATCAACTTTTCACTATGTTGTATACCTATGTACAATACGATATGTACGGATCTGGAATGTACGATTTACTCACGGTCATTATTTGTTAGACATTAACATGTGAAAAACATAAAAACTACGTATAAGAAGGAATCACAGATATTCTCCATGAACCCCCCAATATTATTTATATAAGGAAAGATGAATAAATCATTATTTAATACATGAATGTTTTACCATATTTGGCATTTTTAAATTTTCTGTCATTTTATCGCATTTAAATAAAATTTTCAAAGGAAAAAATGGAAAAATCCAGCAGATTCAAATTAGGGCTTCTTGGAGGCCACTGAATAACTCTAGTAATGTCAATCCATGTAGAATACCTCTGAGTTAAAAATGTAACCAAGTGGAGCGCCATCTTGTTGAGTTGTTCAAAATTATATTTGCATTCCAAAAATTGCAAAAAAAAAACATTTTTTCAGTAGCGTGCCGTAATTTTTGGCGAAATGTAACCGGTATACCCCATATCTTCGCCACTGGTTAAATTTGGGGCTTAATTTTTTCACGTTGAACTCCATATTACTCATGCGTTGTACACACAAAATTCCGTTTCAATGTATTCATTTCTTCTCAAGATATTTTAATAAATGTATATTTTTATAACTTTAACACCCTGTATCTTGGTAACGAAGACTCTACGGATAAATGTTTATATGACAAATTATTCTTAAATTTAAACATGGAATATGCTCTTTCATTTATGACATTCCATTATGTTATAGTTTATCCAATATGAATTGAAACACTTCAGTCTAAAGTGTTTTCCACTCTCATCGTCAAAGAAATAGAGCGCAAATCGTGCTTGTATTTATTGAACGATACCTCTACATTACATTCGATATGAAAAATGCAGCTGACCAGATGTGAAACTCGGGCGGTAGTGTCCGAACTCTGACGAATTAAGTCGTGATTTGAATAGACTACTGAACTAGTTGTTTATATTGACCGTACAGTGCAGTTCATGTAATAATTTTGGATAAATAGAATTCTTTTCTGTGGGGTATTTATAGCATTTTAGTGATCTTATTAAGTGGTTTTAGTAATATTTCAATATTTGCATTAATTATTATTATTAACATGGCTTTTTGGAGGCCCTTTGAAACGCATGAAAATGAATTATCTGAAGAAAATATTGAACCAGTGGTGCCGTTAATTGAAACTAGTTCGGAGTTTAATAAGGACAAGGATTTACATGTTCAATGTCAGCGTCTTATTTTAAATATTTATGAATGTTTAAAGAGAGAAAATATTGAAACGACAGATAGGGACATTGTAAATAGAATTCATGAATTAACTATACTTTCGACTTCTACGATTTATCGCGTTATTAAGGAAGGGGATGTTATAGATCACTCTACAAAGCGGAAAGGAAAAAAATTAAAATTTTGTAGAATTGACGATACCTCGAAAGACGTTATTTGGCGAACGGTTTATAGTTTCTATGAGGAAAATAAAGTACCAACTTTAGAAATGATTCGTGATAAATTGCGTGGCTATCCGGATTATAAATCTTTAGAAACGCTACGAGGTATTTTATTAGATTGCTGCTTTAAACACAAAAAAAAATAGATAATCGAATGGTTATAATAGAATCCCGACGTATCGTTGAACTTCGATGAGAATACTTAAATAAAATGAAAGAATACCGTGAATCAAATTTGCATATAGTATATCTCGATGAGACCTGGTTTGACACACACGATGTTGTTCAGTACGGTTGGGTAGATGACTCTAAAAATTGTAGTTTGAATACACCTTGCTCGAGAGGAAAGCGCGTTAAAATTCTTCATGCTGGAAACAAATACGGTTTTGTACCCAACGCATTGCTCTTGTCGGTCAAAAATATAACACAATCCTCTGCTGATTATCATGAAGACATGACTGCGGAATTGTTCGAAAAATGATTCGCTGAACAGCTTCTACCTAACATTTCTCCAAATTCGGTCATTGTTATGGACAATGCTTCGTATCACTCACACCTCCATGTTGGTTGTTGCCGGATGGTGACATTTTATACAAGACTCAATATCAATTTTTACAGTTTGTAGAAAATGTCATTAACTAAGTAAGATTCCTAACTTCTATTCAATCATCAAAATTGCTTATTCAACTAATATAAATAAATAAACATGTAAGTAAATAAATAAAAAAGGTTATTATAGGTATTGTACATACATATAAACTCGTATAAAATAGTAAAAAAATATTCGATTTATTTTAAAGAATTAAAAGATAATTCTAAACCTTGTTGGTCGACGCTCATGGACATGACTAAATTCCCGTTGTTGGCGTTTTTATGCTGTTCCAATTCATATTGGAAACACTATACACCACGTATTTAAAAAATCCAACCGCACAGTAAAATATCTATATTAGTTATCACTTACCCGTATTACACAAGATCTTCAATTCCGTCTTGTCCATAGACATCAGGCCCAAATTGAGGCCAGAGAAAAGGGAAGAGAATGCAAGACATGTTATGATAATGACGATGGCCGCCCAAAGAGGCAGTGTTTTCTCGAAAGTTTTGATTTGAAGCCAATGCTCAGAACCTTGATGGACAAACGCCCTCATCGAAGAGACATTCCCCTCTTTTACACATAGATAAAACGCACTCGCGTCTTTGGGTATTGGAGGAAGTTTAATTTTTACTACTACGGTGTGATTAATGAAGCTGTCTTTTTCAATCTGAAAAATACATACATATTTTTTTAAATTAACTTATGGGAGTTTATCTCCAAGAATATTTTAGTTGAGTTAAAAGAAACCCGAAAAAAAGTATTTACATTAAAGCCCCTAAAGACTGGCACGAGACAAGGACCATTGAAGATTCCTGAGTCTGTGGTGAAGGTAATTGTCATATCGGGGCTGAAGCCCTCGCCAAAAAGACGAATGGTATGTTCCTGGTAGGCCTGAAGATCAGGGATGCCATTTTCGTCGAAGTCAGGATCTTTGTATGCCTTTTCCAGGCGAATGCCCATGACGCGAAGAGTATTGTTGCCGCTCCCATCTGGAATATCTCTTCTATGCAGGGTTAAACTGGAAAAGAAGATTAACCTTAACGATTTTTTACAAAATTGAAAATAATGTAAATAACAATAATAATCATAATTAGACAGCATCCCAGGTAGTCATTCCGCGAATATCAGTGCCGGAATCAGCTCGAGTGCGAACACATCAATATTTTCATGTATAGTTGTGGAAACCTATATTGTGACGGGACGTGCGGGGCAAGACGCGGCATGTGGGCGGGAAATGTATAACACATGGCATCTTCCGTCTCTTATACCTCTTACATTAAAACGAGAACGATGATTGTTGTGTTTACTGGCACGCGTGCAAGGCGGAGTTTGGCTTACATGCTGTGATACTTCAGGGCCGCACTTAATTTTGTTACCGAATCATTCTAACAGTGCTGATATATTTGTATGTATAATACTATAAAGTAAATAATAATTATTTTATATCTGTTAATTTGCCGGTGTGTTTTTGAAAATAATTTAAGAAGGTATTTGATGTAAAAATGTTTCGACCATGGGAGGCCTCTATGTCTGCATCTTATTGTGTTTGTGAAAATGAAAGTGATATGTAGTGATTACAGTGATAAAGTAAATCAAAGTTCATTAGTGTTTTCAGTAAGACAAATCGGTTACATTTGAACGAAACAAATTTGCCTTAATGTTTACAATAATCTTTTTAGTTGCAAATTTTTTTTTAATGAAACATGATCTCTATTATGAGGAAAATTATAATAAAGCACAACTGTTGAAAGTCCTGTAAATGAAAATTTATGAGAAGTATATTATAGAAAATGTAGCGGAGAAATATGGCCACAAAGTGTTGAGATTACAACTATATTTCTATATTTTCAACCCGATTGAATTATTTTGGTGTAAATTGAAGAAAAATGTCAGAAATGGAAATATTTTTCCGAAACTCGATAAAAAAGATTTAATTCAAAATGAGGTGTTAAAAATTAACAAGGATGATTGACAAACATATGTCTCTCTGTTTTTATTACAGTAATAACTTTACTATTAGAATTTATTTTTAGTTTATTTATTGAGAAAAATATTTGTTCCTGTTACTATTTTGAGAGTATATTTTTTGTTTTTATTTTGTTTCTAAAGGTTTCTTGTTACTCTTTAAATAATCTCTTTATTCTATACTAATATTCCATACCCATCCTTTCCTGGCGGTTCTTGCTGGGTAGTAACTATTTATATTAGCGAACTTGAATACTGTAACTGCTGTATGTGTAGTCAATACGTTAAATTCAATAGTTTTATTTCAAGTTAATACTTTTTCGTACTACTGTTAAATTGTTGCTAGCTAAACTGAGCACAAGAACCTACATTAAAAAAGTAAACGAACGACCAATACAGTTAAATCCGGCTTTGCGTTCCTTAGCGTCTTATCCGGGACGTCCCGTAACAATATAGGTGCCTCGACTATACAAAATTGATATACAATACAAAATATACCTTATACTTTTGACGGGTGATTTTTGGAATGTCAAAAATTACATGAACGCTGAACATTTAGTAAAAAACACTATTGCACTATAACAATTATTTTTTGGTATTAAAATAAAAGTACATTAATAAACTGTCCGGGTTGTTTTGTATCCACCGGTCCACGGTATTTGGCGAAGGAGCCCGTAGGAACTTGTTTTCACAATTATACAACAAAACGCCTGACGGAGAGATTACAATTGCCATCGCGCGCTCTAATCAACTACTCCAGGAGACTCTGAACGTGTGAATAATAAATTTGAAACAGTTTTACAAAACAATAACGGGTTTCATACACTACGCGGTAGTGTAGACCTCCTTGTAGATAAAGAGGTACATTCTTCTCAACCCAATATAAACGTCTCCTCCGTGAAAAACTTCATATATTTTAAATAAGCTCCTATTGTCTCTGTAGACGTTGAAAGGTCGTTTTCCTGGTGTAACTGGATTTTGAGCGGCAGGCGTCAAAAGGTAACTCCTGAACATCTAGAACAGATGCTAATTTACTAGAATTCTAGAAGTTACTAGTGTGCAGTGTTGTGTATTCAGTGAAATATTTATTGCTCCTGTTATTCTGGACACTACAAAATCGTCGATTAAAAGGTAATATATCATTTATCATCTCTTTATATGTGTATGTTAGCGTGAGGTCCTGGATCAGCCCCTGGTTTTTCCGTTATATACGATTTGCGATCCTTAGTTTTCACTCAGATATACAGTGTGCAAGAATGAAGGAAATATATTTTCGTCTAGGTAACACTTTTCATACGCCATATCAGAAAGTTTCGAAAAAAATGTGGGAAATACCCATTAGCTGAGGAAACTGAAGTGATAGCAACTTGTGAACACTAGTAGTGGACGGAATGATATTTTAAAAATATTGTCCATTATACAGATAGAACAAAAAAAGCGTAGAAAATATTTTTTTAATGGCATCTCCTGTATATTTTTAAGGGGTTGGATTGTGCATCAAATTACAAGCAATTACAGGTTAGTGTGGTTTCCATTGATAATTCTCAAGATATTGACTTCCAAAATTAAATGATTTTGTATGTACTCAGGACTGAATTTGCAAACGATCCGAAGAAAACCATTAATAATGGTTTTTTTAATAATCAAAAAATATCTAATATCACTTGGGAAGAATGTTCATAGGTTTTGAGCTGGTGCAAAATCGTAGTTTCAAACAATGTTCATCGTTGATCTTAAATTATTAACCCTGTTAAAATATACGGTGTGCCATGTCAAAAAACACGGTTGGTTTGCCACACAATAGGGAACTTGCACATTTTTTTTTTACTTCATAAAAATGTTCTACAATACTAAAAAATAAGATATGCAAAATATGACGCCTTAATTCCCAATAATAAATTTGTTATAAATTATTAAAGTTTCGCGCGCGAGCGAACCGTTTCAAACATGTTCAAAAGCGCGGGAGTAGTCGTGACATCACACCATACAATTTACAAGCGACGACGGAGATCCCAGCACTCGACCGCTTGATTTCAGCCGTAAAAATACCAGCATCGTCATAAATTTTAAGTGTATACTTAAAATGGAAACAAAAAACTCCTTATTTTAAATATTGCATTGTACCGTTGTGTAAGAATACTACAGTGAAAGTGCCAGATAAAATATTTATAATATTGCCAGAAGATAAGATTCGTCGATCAAAATGGCTAAAAGCGTGTAGAAGAAATGAAAAAGACATTTCACAGAGCAGTAAGTTTCTACATGTGTGTGAAGATCATTTTAATGTAAGTACATTATTAAATACTATATATCTATCTACTAGTTTTTCGCAGGCGGGCAATAAAATATTCCGAATTCCGAATTATTGAATTTTAATTAGGGTAGGATTAAAGAAAGAATGTGTATACAATGTTAGAAAATGAGATTAGTAGATAGAATGTAATTTAGTGATACTAATTAAAGGTAATTTCCTGGTGCGAAAGTAAACAGCTATTTATTACTATACTCTTCGCAAATACGATTACGAAGAGTATATTGCATTTGATCGGGACATTTCTAAAATCGTTAATATCGCTCGCAGAGAAAAAATCATTTCGGTCGTCATCGAGTTCTGAACAACTTTCAAAATGTCCGTCTGTTCATCTGTCCGTCCGTCACGTTTCTTGTAAGCACGATAACTAAAGAAAGAAAAGTCCGATCGAATTGAAATTTGGGCTATAAGTTAGTGTTAGCTAGAGGAAGAAATCCATTGTTTTTGAAAAAATCAAATAGTAAATAAAAGTTATAGGACATTTTATTTAAAAATATGAATCTACAGAGGGTTGCATTTTCAATGTGCTACTAAAATTGAAGTAATTTTCTATAGACACCAAAATGCTGTAAAATATACTACCACAAATTTCGCCTACGCAGTCGGCATCATCGGGAGATGAAAAAAAATTGAAAATTAAATATGTGATCAATATATTAGGTATTGTAAGAATGAATCTTGGTTTATACTATAAAATATACTGCCACGCGTTTCGCCAATACAGTCGGCACCATCGGGAGAGAAAATTTAATATGTAGTCAATACATTAGGTATTGTAAGAATGAAGTTTATAAGACAAACACAAGATTCTTTTCAAAAAACTGCGAAGAGTATCCTACAGAATGTGCAACAATTATATAAAAGTTCAATAACACCACTGTCTGCGAAGAGTAAAATGTTTACCTCTAGTATATATAGTATATTGCAAATACCTTTCCCTTGCCCTTTAATTTATTCTATTCAAATCTTACATTTATCTATTATGTGAATGATAACACGACACAATCACTTATTTCCCTTGCCCCAAAACATAGTACGAAAATACCTACGATAGGTAATTATACATTTGCGCAACATTTCCTTTGCAGCAAATGTCTTCTATAGAGACACTTTACGCGTGTGTACAAAAAAAAACACGAAAAATATAGAAGTGGCTGTTGTAAAGAATTACCCTAAATTCTTTCAAACATAAGACTAAGTCTGCTAAAAATGCTTAGTTGCGACTAAGCATTTTGTAGTTATTTCTTTTTATTCCGTGATCAAGTCATAACTATTTTATGTTTATAAATTATTACTAAAAAGCTAAAAAAAATACATACTTCTCTGCCTTGACCCCGCGGACCTGTCCAAGGGAAAAACTTTCACTATTTTGTATAAAAGATGCCACCATAAACATATCCACTTTAGGCAAATTATCAGATTGGCCTTTTGAAAAACCTTGATCAATCATTTTAAAATATCTGTACAACTACAATAAGCGGTACTATAAAATACAATTATATATTTATATCAGAACAGTCACTAACAAATCAACCACAGTCTAATAACACCATATTGTACATATGTTTATATAGAATGTCATACTTTGTTAATTTGTTTGTATTATTATTTTCAAGTATTTTATGAATGAATTGATTTTTAATTTTCTTTTTTCTGTATATATGTATATTAATATAAATTTTACTCTGTACCCCATACAAGTTGTAAATAATCTATTTAATTGTGAATAAAGATTTTAAATTTGAATTGGAATTGGTAAACATCTGATTGTGTTGCTTCCCGGCGCGACGACTACCGAATATTGTATGGTGTGACGTCACAGTCAATAGTAGCTCGTTTCGGGCCACTTCAATTTTATCGCTGTTTAGATCCTTCATACTGATCGCGTGGAATTAGAAATCTTATTTTTTTTGTGAAGTACACGTTTTATTACAACGTTACGCTATGTTTTTTAGTATTATTTTTATTTTTAAAATTATAGGCAAGTTCCCTATTCCCGCTTTCACCCTTTCGCGTTCATCCACCCCAAACTCAAAAAAGAATTAAACTTTATATAATTTTATTTTTTATAAAATACCGTTATTTAACTAATAGTTTCCTGTTTATCTAAACTGATTTCGGTGGATATATTTTTAACCAAATCATTAACAATTTCACGTTTTTGTACTTCAATTCAAGTACTTACAAAAAAATCTAATTTAATCAGATAAAACAAACATGATACCTTACGTACTTTCAAATTACATGTCTTGTCAGTCGACAATCTTAAATAATTCGATTAAGTAACTTGTTATACGGCTTTTGGAATCCCTATTAGTGAGAGTGAAATTATAAATAACACAAGGCAATGACAATCTTAAAGATAAACTTTTAAAACACGTCATAAATAGCACTTCTTAATCAATAAAATAAACGAAAGTACGTATATAGATAAATATCAATATCGCTTGGCATTTTTTTAATCTTGGCAACACTAATCTGTGCCTTTGGCATGTGACATACTCCAAATGTCCCAATATTTCATAATAATTATTATTATAACATTGAAATAAAAATCATAAGTTAAAGATATTCGTATACCGGGTGTCACTGAGATTTGGTTCACGCAATTTTTTTATTTCTATTTTTAAGTCTTTTAGACATAATATTTTAGATATTTATGCCGGCTGGGTGGAGTAGTAGGTTAGAGCGCACGATAGCAAGTGTGACTAGACAGTCTCCCCAACTAACAAACAAGCAAAATAGACCAATCACAAAAGCAAAATAATTCAGTGAGGTCAATAATTACTTAATTTTGTCTTAATAACTTTCTTTAAAGTCATATCAACTTTAAACTTGACGCTTAGGTCGCGGTCGTAAGGCACTTACTTCTTACCCATAAGATCGGCTACCTAAAGCATAAAACAAGCATCTCGTTTTTTGAAAAAAAGTTTTCTTTATAATTACGGATTCTTTAAGCCCGAACGCATGGGTCTGCATTTAACTTTCGAAATATTAAAGAAAACAGTTTTCAAGTATCTTTCTTACAACAGATTTTCTACGATAAAACTCAGTACAATACACAATATATGAACGGCAGATACTTGTTTGTATTTTTGTTGTTATCACAAACTGGAGAAGATGTGTAGCCATTTTGCAGCATTAAGTATGTTTCTATGGTTGTCTCCATGAATGATGTTCGCTTTGGTGAAAATATATTCTTATATTTTGAAAACGACCGTTCGACATCTACTGATGTAATACACGCATACGTAAAATAGTCTTTGAACGCACTTAACGGATCTGGGGCTGCACCATCACATATTTGTCTTAATTTGGTAAAACCGGTGTCTTTATTTAACACACTTGCGAACTTTTCTTTAACGCGCTCATTTGTTGCGTCACTTATAGCGTGTAGCAGTAGATTTACTTCGTCCACTATTTGCAGTGACTCCGCTAACGACAACGCACTGTTTTCTAATTTTTTTATGCTTTCATGTAATGGTTTATAGTTCTTCGCAATATTTTTTAAAGCTGTTTCAACGGAAATATCTTCGAATTTTGTCTGGCTTTCCTTAATAGCTGCAGCCTTATCTGGATTGAATTGTAGTATTGCAGCTTTTATTTGTTGCCCGCAACCATGTTCCCCAACGTGTAAGAATCGGTTGTGGTGGTTCAGGAATACCACTATGAAACGCACGGAGACGTTTAGGAGATTTAAGAAACTTTTTTTGTATTTGCTATTAATACTTACATCTCTGGAAAATCTTTTCGAATAGTTTCTGCCACAAGATGTAAAGCATGCACTTTACACGTAACATGTATAAACGTACAACCTTGTTCTTACAAAGAACGACCTACCGAACGCATTGTCACGGCGCCACCAGTCACAAACATCAACACTTGACTTTTTGACAGTTCAAATTATTCTAACGTCTCCAGCACCACCCTGGTAATTGTTTCGCTGGAACACTGACTTAGTCTTTTGCTAGCTAGTAACAGTGGAACTGTCGGTTTAAGAGGGTCCAGTACTCGTACTATAACATTTAAAATAGAATTATTTTTACAATCTGTTGTCTCACCAACAGATAACCACAGCCGAGTATTTTTTAATTCACATTTCATCTTATTGACCATGTCTACGTGTACAGTTGCTAGATAGTTACATAACGTTGTGCGACTTGGTAACTTCACCTGGGCATTGTATTTATTCCAAAAATCTCGAAATGGTTGTTTATCGAGTATGTGCAGCGGAACATCACAGGCAATCAGCATTAATAGTAAATCAAACATAAACTGTGTTGTCGAAGGCAGGCCATTTTTTTTATTTTTATGGTGTACACTATTTACGTGAAGTCTACAATCACGCTTATCCCAGCACATCAAATCTTTCTCGCACACTTTACAAATTATTTTAGCACCATCATAGAATAAATCCGGGAATTCACCTATGAATTTATTCCACTTTGTCAGCAAATAGCCGTTTTCTACCCCTGCGTACGTCTGTCATGCTTTATTATTAAATTAATATCAACAATACAGTACAACAAATAAAATAAAAACACAAAAACAATATGCAATACGCCCAAGTGACTTAACGTGTACACAACTCGAAAGCTAATAATAGACTGGACTAGAGAATGAGTTTCGCGGTCAAGGTGAATGCCGCCGACAGTAAGTACATCTGTACTCTACGACCATGATACACAGAAACGATTTGCAGCTTTAGTTATAAAAAATATAGAAATTAAGAAAAACAAAGTTACTCGCTGCTCAGCGGAAATGGAACACCTATATAATTGGCGTTATTTTGATTCTGTAGTTTGAGAAACTAGACACATTAAAAAAAAAAGATCAATTTATTCCTTTTATAAACCAAGATATTAGAATTCCCGCGCACTAGGTGGTGACGCTGCATATGTTTACTTGAATGAATGCACGGGATATGCGGAGGGAAGTAATTTATTGCCTATCGTTAGATTGTATTCGTTACAGCAGAACGAATGGAAACACGTTCTCTTTCAAATCACAAATGGCCTGGAAACCTTTATGTTGCGCAAGCTGTACATACTAAAAGAAATTATAATGCAAATGAAAAAAAAGAACTAAACGTGTTATTATCAAGAGCTAAGAGACTTTTAGAGTTAAACAGGGTAAACCTGAAAACTCTAACAGGCCTATATACCGGACACTGCCGACTAAACTATCATCTGCATAAAGTCGGCCTAGTGGAAAACGCCGAGTGCCGTCTATGCCTGGAGGATGATGAGAAGGCAGACCACATCTTATGCACCTGTCCCGATGTGGAGAGGATCCGATTCTCAATATTTGGCAAAAGGCAACTGCTACCAGAGGATCTGGACACATTCTCACCCAATAAAGTCATCAGTTTCAATAAGAGACTGAACTTATTGGGTGAAATATAATTTAGGCGTGAGCCACAATAGGCCTGCTGATGGCCGCAATGGAGGGTCTACTGAGACACACTCACAACAAACCTAACCTAACCTATTATCTTTTACCAAACAACCATGAAAATCTATTAGGGATGGAGTAAGGGATGTCGAGTCTTACGGATGGTATAATCAAAATTCATTCGAGAAAAATAAATATAAATCCTATAAATTTAGTGTGGTCAAAAATTGAATGTTAACAATTACGAAAAAGATATGTATTTTTGCAATGATGTGTTAGTACAAATAGAACATAATAATTTCATTGCAAACATATTTTTCACAGACTAGGCTAATTTTACTTTATCTGAATTATTAAATAGAAGAAATGAGAATTTTTGGACTTCTAAAAATCCTTCCGTTCAGAGACAAGTTCATCACTCTGTAGGAGTTTGGTGTGGAATCTCCCCCTGAAATATGGCAACGGACACCTAGTACACAGGGTGTTTCAAAAAACATGCGCCAAACTACTTGTGAAGATTCATCATCTAACAATGCAACGAAATGTTCTTATGAACATGGGCCCGATGAAGCTTCGTTGCCAGGATAATTTTTTTCCAATTTTTTCAAAATAATTCAGTAAATTTCATTTAAGCAGGCTCGGATATCGGTTGCAAACTGCGGAGGTATCCCATCATGCTGACACCACATTCTATTTCTTACAAGTACAGTACAACTTCGATAATCTGGATAGATATAGTTTTGGGTCTTGCCAGATTAGAGAGTTTTCCGGATTAACGAGGTCATTAATTTTTTGACTATTTGTGATAAAAAAGAAACATCAACCTATCATATATGTATTATAAACTTTATTAACTAAATTTAAATTTACAACTAATAAAAAACAAAATAAACAAAACATGGCAATAATATTATCTGTAATGCATCTAATATACATAATGCCTAAATAAATGAAAGTCTATTCAGAAATATTTATAAATTACATAATTGTATGCCTTTTTAAAATATGTTTCAATTTTTGTTTGTTTTTTTTTTATTTCAGATTTTAAAATGTTCGGCCTTCGTTTCCTTAAGTCTTTTTAAAAGCAGAATGTCTTTTAAGTCGATATCATTTTCTTCCGCCCATTGTTCGCACACTTTAAAGGCTTTAATTGCTGCTGCATGTCCAATTCTGGGAATATTTTCCTCTTCTACACATTCAGGTTCGTCTTCATCGCCCTCATGATTTCTGTTTAAAGTTTCTTCAACTAATTGCTCATCCGTTAAGTCACAATCCACATTTTCATTTTGACCAAGCGCCCATTCTTTTATTTGATCACTTGTTAAATTGTTAGCTGGATCTATAATGAGTAAAGATTCTTTAATTTTGTTCAGGTCTGCATCCAAATGAGATCGAAGTTTTGTTTTAAGTTCAGCTAGTGAAATAGACGCTTCAACATCTTCGTCCTCCGGCACTGATGGCCATAACTGGACCAACTTTTGCATATGTTTTTTTCCGTGATAGATTTCCAGGCTCGGTCTAAATCAGTAACTGCATTCTCTATATTGAAATTTTTCAAAAGCTGCACCATATTGCCATCATCATGTGATATTATATAGTTTAGCAAACCTTTTCGGTAAGAAACTTTAATGTTTTGAATTAAGTTTTGATCCATAGGCTATAGTAACGCTGTGCAGTTGGGTGGCAAGAATAAGATTCTGAAATCGGATCAAAATTGATCTCATTTTCTAAAGGATGGGATGGTGCATTATCCATTAATAAGAGTGCCTTCTGCGGTCTATTAACTTCTTTTAAAAACTTTTGACTTTCGAAATGAAACTTGTTTTAAACCAGCCAAAAAATACAGTCTTTGTCATCCAGACTTTAGTTGTCACCTTGTACAAGACTGGCAAGTGAGCATTTTTGAAGGCTCGTGGGTTTTGAGCTTTTCCCAGCACTAAAAGCGGTGGTTTATGAATTCCAGTCGCATTGCAACAGGGCATGAACGTCAAACGGTCTTTGGAAACTTTTCTCCCTGGAGCCGATTTCTCTTCCTGATGAACTTTAAATGTAAGGTAACATTTTTATGCTGGCGCTTTGTTGAAGACATAATTATTGAAATAAAATTTAAAGCAAGTCACTATTTAGTTTAATCTTGACAACATCAGGCGAGAATAACGGCTTTAGTAGACTTACAAGATGTCATTGTTTTGATTACATCCCTCCTATTATGTATGCTTTATTATTGCGAAGTGTTCGAAAAGTGGAAGGCATCGGATTACTGAAGTGCCCGATTTAACGTGTGTCCGGATTATCGAAGTTGTACTGTACAGGCAGCAATTGTCGTAAATGGTAAATGGGCCGGTTTTATTAATAAATAATACTACGAACAAGTGGGAATACATCGGAACAACGAATATGACGAACGTGCTGAATGCAACGGAGATTTTGTTCGGATTATTTGTTCGTGTTTGTGCGCGCTCGGCTCGTTCTGTTCGTTCGGGCAAAAATGTTCAAATCTGGACACAGCTTTACATGAAAATGTTCAAGCTTACAAGCAGTGCCCTTTGGCCGAGTTTAGCTTTTCGACTTCATACGATTATATGTATCTAAACAGATGGTTATCCCATAATTTTCAACTGCATCAGTCCATATTCTCCATCAAATGTGTAAAAGGAATACAATTATCTCGTTTACTCATGCACTTATTGCCGCATCACTGTATCATATGTAAGTATTCTCCTAAAGTTGAATAATTCATAAAATCCTTGGTATCTACATATAAACGATACGCCAACTCACTCAAAAGCAAATAATAAACAACATTTTTTTATTTTATATTTCCCGTTACTTAATCAAGTTTTATTTAAAGCGGTGAGCGATCTATCAACAAGTCTTGTTGACAGTACTAATAATAATGATCTAAACAAATTAAACATAACGCAGAGAAGTGTGGCACGAGACATTGTATCAAAAATGTGAAAGGTCGTCGTCGAGAGCACAAAAACTAAATAGGAAAATTATTATGAAATTCGGAATTGAGCCAGAATCCGTGTGACGTTGCGCCACCGCGCCGAGCCGAGAATCTCTTCGAACGATATGAAATATGTATAAATGCTGTCTCCAAACCGCTTCGAACTGGATACGTGGGATGTTATGTGCATTTTATTTTCCATGCGTCTTAGCTGTCGCACACGGTTTTGTCCATAACAAATAACAATTTCCTTGTGAGATTATTTAATAAAGGATTATGTAAAAGCTGACCCCCGAGTCTTAAAACTGTGACAAAGTAAAAAAAAAACATGTTTGAGAAATAAGAACACTGTTATGTAAGAATACATATATACAGGGTGTCTCACCAGGAACTGCATCGATCGATATAGGGAAAAGTACGCACCAGAAAATTTTGAAAATTTGGGGAGCTACTACCGGCAGTGTGGCCAATCCAACTAAAATTATTAAAAACATCTGGCACTTCCGGTTATACCGCAAGTAGATACCAACTTGCTTATTTTAAATGGAATAGGTACCCTATGTATTTTAGGGTTTTCGAAAAGAGCATAAAATTCTGAGTCAAAAACATGTAGGATACCCTATACCTAAACCCAGCTGTTTCAGAGATATTTGATATTTTAAATAAATTTTTACAGGTGTAATAGTTCACAACAACCTTTATAACTTTCTTCGTGTAAAAGATACTCATTTGCTTTTTGGCATGCAGAAAGACCATAAGCTACGCTCTACAGTTTAAAGAAATTCAATAATAGTATACCAAGTGTTCCATTTTTGGCGTTACCAGGGGCGTGCGGTGAGTTTTGAAACAGGGGAAGCAGTTTGTGATATAGGGTGATGGGTAGTGCGAAGCCCCGAGCGAAGCGAGGCAAAATTTTTTTTAAGAAAAGGGGCGTGGCTTCCGTATACTCAGTTTAAAGCAAATGTCAAAAGCTGCAGTTATATCTAGAAAAAAAGTACACTTGTAGGACCGCCACTCCTCAATAAACATAAAACATAAAAACACCACAAAAATTAGACAACCCCCGATTCCAACGCCGAAGCTGCACGGGCGAGGGTTAAACTTATGAAAAAAACGCAGACACACAACCATACCCACCGACATTGCCAGCGCCAGTGGCGGGGATTGAAACAGCAGCGAAATAGAGAGTTTGTTCAGTCACACTAGCCATCGTGCACTCTCTAGCCAACTATAAATTGAGCCGGCTAGTTAAGTAGTTAACATGCACATACCTACCTATTTATAACGTAGTTTAATCCGCCTCTCCTTTTTTGCGATATCGGAAATAACTTCATCGTAAAAGTTTGAATTTTGGGACATCTCCTTCACAAAGTCACTTTCTATTGTCAACAGGGACAATTTTGAAAGCCGCTCTTCACTGATTGAATTTCTTGAAAAAAGTTTTTATTCCTTTTAAGGTCGAAAAACTGCGGTCAACCGAAGCACTAGTTGCAGGTATCGTCAACACTAATTCACACAATTTCAACACTTCAGAGTAGGCCTGATCCAAACTATTTTCTTTTATAAAGATAATCAGTTCCTTGGCGTTATGTTTCTGACTAATATCGTCTGTAGCCTAAATAACTGAAAGTTCCGATCGTAATCCAATTATATCAAAAAAATTTCCGTAGTTATCACTTAATGACTGAAGTGCGTTTTGTGGAAACTGTTTATTTTTAAATTCATTAAAATTACACAATTCTAAAAATTGTATATTACTAAAATTTTTATATCTATTATTTAGTTGCCAGTGATATTGTCCAAAATTTCGATAAAATGTCTTCGATATGAAGTTCTATGATCCACTATAAATTCAGTTCATATTCTTTTTTCTTTGTGGTTCTAAATTGTCATTACTAGTTTTCTCCCAGAACTTTTCAAATTCATTTCTTGTGTTACAAATTAAATTTTTGAATTCTCCAATTTTCTTTACACGAAATCCAACGGCATTTGATTTAGTTTGCAAAATATTGAATAAATTTCAATATTAAAGTACCTATAGCATGATTTAACTTTCGTTTTTAAGAGTTTTAAATCAGTTGTTGGTCTCCCGTTTCTAATAATATCCAGTTTATCTTGAAACGAATATGTTGAAAATCCCCTTTTCAACAAATTGCACACCACACAAACGCAAATAATATTTTCCACAGTGCTAGGACCAGCTTCCAAATTTAATAAGCAATTCTAAAACTGCTTACACACGCACTAATGTTCAACGTTTTAAAAATCACTTGTCGCCGCACCACAGATTTAGAAACACCAAAAAAGTTTTTACAAATATAGCACAAAAGCTGAGAATAATACTAGGAAGATTAATATTAGGTATAATATTAAAATCGATATTAAAATCGAAATTAAATCTATAAAACAAGACGCATTACGATGCTATACGGCTCAGATATCAAGATTATGAAGTGGGGATGTGATGCATTTCAAGAAGTTGCTTACATATATCGAAGTCACGCGAGTTTGTGTTGGCTCGATTAATCGAGTGCGTCAACGTTACGGTTTTATCATGCAACATTATCTCAGCTGTTGAAAAGCAAGGCCGTGTCTATTTAAATTGGGTAAAAGTAAATTTTAATGATTAATATATGTGATAAATAATAATTAGGTTCTAATTACGTGTTTTTTTTTTAATAATCCCAGGGGAAGCACTGCTTCCCTTGCTTCCATGGACCGACCGCCACTGGGCGTTACATTTTATAAACTTCAAACCGCGAAAACTTGCTTAAGTCAAATGGAACACCGTGTATTTTTTTACATCAAGTTATCTATAATTAAATTCCTTTTTTTCTGATATAAGCATTGTGGGGGTTTAAGTTACAACTTTTTGAAATATTTCGATTTTCTTAGAAATTCAAGAATTTTTTTGTTAAAAGTTTATCAAATTAACCATGATTAGAAATAATCAATAATGTCAGTCATTCTTTTGTCAAAAAAATGCCACCGCGTTTAAATTACACCCACGAAGACAGCGGAAGCCTATTGTTGATAATGAAAACGTAGAAATAGAAATTCTGGGATATTTTCATGCATTTCCAATGATGTCATTAAGACAAGCTGCTCTGGAATCGGGACTATGCAAGGATTCAGTTCACAGAATCTTAATTAAACATAAATTTTACCTGTTTTCGTTCCAAATGGTTCAACGATTAAAAGAAACAGATTAACTAAGAAGAGAACATTTTTATGAATTTATTCTAATAAGGTCTGTAGGCGACGATTCTTATTTGGGAAATATTATATGGTCAGATGAAGCTAAATTTAACAAAAATGGACTTTTTAATCGACACAATTCGCATTATTGGAGTGACTCGAATCCTCATGTGTTCAGGGAGCGACATTTTCAAGAAAGTTTACAGTTTAATGTTTACTGTGCCATAAGAAACGATAGAGTGGTGGCATTAGAATTTTATCAGGAAAATTGAAACAGTAAGTTATAAAGATTTCTTCTGCTAATATGTATAGTTAATTTTTGTTTTTTTTTTTTTTTTTCGGTGAAAGATAAAATTTTACAAAATTTTAATAATAACTATTTAGAAAATTTACCTCTCGCATAACATAGAAACATTTTTTATCAGCACGACAGAGCTCCCCCACATAACGCGTATTTGATAAATAAGAAACTTTTTACGATCAATGGATAGCCAATAATGGACCTTTCCTATGGCCTCTTCGCTTGCCCGATTTATCAATTTTAGATTATTTTATTTGGGGAACTATTAAAAATAAAGTTTATGAGATCCCATTAACAACTATTGAAGATTGTATGCAGAGAGTAAAAAATGCATTTCAAAACTTATCACAGGATTCAAGTAGAAGAGCTACCCATGAAGAACTAAGCCGAGGAGGGTGCGAAAAATGTGTGGAGGTTCGAGGGCGGAATTTTGAACAATTATTAAATTAAAATGGAATCATGATTTTAGTTGATTTTATCTTAGCTATTTTAGTTTATGCAAAGTGTCTTCAATCTAATTAATAGGCATGTTACAGTGTTTAGTGTTATTTTGCGTTTTTGTGGATATCTAGTAACAAATGTACTACAAGTTCTTGATATTATTTTATCACATTCTCCATAAATAATAAACAAATTCAAAAAAGTCTTCGTGGGTGTAATTTAAACGCGGTGGCATTTTTTGACATAAGAGAATGACTGACATTACTGATTATTTCTAATCATGGCTAATTTGATAAACTTTTAACAAAAAAATTCTTGAATTTCTAAGAAAATCGCAAATATTTCAAAAAATTGTAACTTAAACCCCCACAATGCTTATATCAGAAAAAAAGGAATTTAATTATACATAATTTGATGTAAAAAAAATACAGGGTGTTCCATTTGACTTAAGCAAGTTTTCGCGGTTTGAAGTTTACAAAACGTAACGTCAGAAACGGAACACTTGGTATACTATTATTGAATTTCTTTAAACTGTAGAGCGTAGCTCACCTTATGGTCTTTCTGCACGCCAAACAGCAAATGAGTATCTTTTACACGAAGAAAGGTTAATTGTAAACCATTAAACCTGTCAAAATTTTTTTAAAATGTCAAATATCTCTGAAATGGGTTGGGTTTAGTCATAGGGTATGTTTTTGACTCAGAATTTCATGCTCTTTTCGAAAAACCCAAAAAAAAAAAGGTATTTTACTTTATAATAAGCAAGTTGTTGTCGACTTCCGGTATAACCGGAAGCACCAGATGCTTCTAATTATTTTAGTTGGATTGGCCACACTGCCGTTAGTAGCTCCCTAAATTTTCAAAATTTTCTGGTGCGTACTTTTCCCCATATCGATCGATGCAGTTCCTGGTGAGACACCTTGTATAGTATATCAATTACATTTAAACAAATGCATTCATAGCGGATAAAACAAAAATGCATCTAGAATAACCGGTTCCCATTTTCATAATCAGAGCTGGGACAGATACGAGGATAGATACTTTTGGTATCAAAATCATTAATTTGATTACATTATACAAAATTATTTGTAGGAAGTCATAAAGATGTACAGGCTTATTCATTATAAATTACCACGCCTATATTTGGTTTTTTCTTCCTCACTGTAAATCATTTTGATCATTTCATTAAAGAAATGTCACTTATCAAACACAACAGTTGTCATTTTCATAGCTTACTTTAATAATGTTAACTTTTCCATATTTACAGTAACTAGTTTAACTAAGATACTCGACGTTTAATAACTCAAAAACGACATATGATATATTTTTGAAATCAGGAACAAGGGATCATTCCAAAAATTTAATAATATACAGGGTATCCCATTTAAAAAAAATATTATTTTTTGTATCCCCTGAAATCTGCAAGTTACTGTACTTTTGATAGCATTTTAACAAAATTCAATCATAACCACACACAAACTTTTTTTCTATAGGCAATAATAACGATGATAACGGGGGGTAATTTATAATGAATAACCCTGTACAATTTATTATGTACAGAGATTAAAATATGTATAAGGAAAAATGTAAGGTGTGCAATTGAAATTAAAATTCGATATGTCCGAGGATTTTTTCTAAATATTTTTGGTTTAAGAAATAATGAATTTATTCCATACTTTACGGACACATTATATAGTTCCATAGATAGATTTATCTTACAATTAGCTACCAATATTTTAACTTTAAACGCCAGAAAAACTGCAGAGGTCTGGAATCCCCGGGTGGGTTGACAGCTTCAAATTTCGAAAAATACCAGCAAACTTCACTTCTCACAATATTTATCGCAACTAAACAATTTTTAAAATAAACATCCATTTCAAAACTTATTAACACATAAAGATAAAATATTTTAGAAAAAAAAATGTTTTTTTAATTCTTTTCTATTTTTTAGGACAGTTATTTCAACCAGTGGGGCTTATGATGGATAACTAAGCCAAAATTCCACAAGAATGTCTACAAATGAACATAAATTCATTTTAATTAAGTAATTGTCTTAAATTGCTTAAATAAAACGAACTGAAGTGTATAATGTAATAATAAATGATTAAATTACATACTACGCTACTCGTTTGGTTTAATGTCTCAAAAAGATAGTGTTAACCAGAGTTACGTATGTACATGCATATACCGACTATAGCGATATTATGATCATATCAATTTTGTTTAAAAATTATCGCAATTTTCTAACAACACAGGTCAGTTAATTTAAATACGCTTAAGGCGAAAGTATGCATGACTCATACAGATTTTTGAAACAGTCAGTCAATAATTATCACCTTTTCTCGGATTTGTGTTGGTAACAAGTTCCGCAACTTATATATACGAGGCTGTTCCGGGAGTAACACGAAATATCCCACAGCATGGGCAATTCTGCATCGGCCAATATTATACCAATATATGCCAATATATAAATAAAAGGTAACAATAATAGATCCCAGGTTATATATACAGTTGAAAATGGGCTAAAAATATCAGATATTGATATAGCTAATAATTTTAACCAGCATTTTACGTTGACAACAAGCAATAATTTTACATACGATTCTGATTTTGTTAAGCTCTAATGTAAATTTTTATGAGAGGTCACTCTTTTTTAACTCCAATTCTAGCATCGGACGTAATCTCACTAATAAATAGGTTAAAATCTTCCAGCTCTAGTGGATATGATGGAATATCGAACAACCTAATAAAAAAAATGAAAATTAAGTATCTGTCAGCCATTAGCTTTTCTAATAAACCTCTGTTTTAACACGGAAATATTCCCAGATATATTTAAGTTAGCCATAGTTAAACCTATATACAAAAAAGGTGACCCTAATGACTATGGGAATTACGTATAGAGCAATTAGTCTGCTGTGTAGTATATCTAAACTCTTTGAGCTTGCATTAAAAGATCAAATGTCCTTTTTCCTATATGATAATGATCTACTTTCGCCCTAACAAAAAACGGATTCTCTAAAAATAAAAGCACAGACACAGCCCTCTGTGAATTCCATGATTTGATTGTAAATGCACTCGATCGAAAACAATATGCCCTGGAATTATTTACTGACTTCTCCCGTGCTTTTGATGTCGTTAACTACTGATCGAGAAATTAAATAGATATGGAATCAGGGGAACTCCTTTAAACCTACTGTCCTCGTACCTTGATAATAGAATAAAAGCTGTCAAATTAAACGATGATGCTACAAGTGACATATGTGACATAACACAGGGTGTTCCTCAAGGATCTGTTTTGGGTCCCCTTCTGTTTAACATATTTGCAAATGATTTAATAACATATCTAAGTAAGATTCCAAACGTTTATACGGTATGTTACGCCGACGACACGAATCTCCTAATCAGAGATAAAGACCTAAATAATATTAAACATACTGCTGAACTATTGTATTCAAACATAATCAAATGGTCTGAAAACAATAAGCTTAATTTGAATAGAAATAAAACTAATATGTTATTATTCACTCTACAAAAAAATAATGAATTTTGTCCATCTGACAGTAACATAAATATCTGTACGTCAGTTAAAATATTGGGAGTTACATTTGACAGGCATTTGCAATGGGGTAATCATATAGACGTACTGTGTAATAAATTACGCAGCAATTGTTATGGTCTACGTTTCATGTCTAACCACTATAGCAGAGATGTTCTCGTGCCTCTTTACTATGCAAACTTTCATAGCCATTTGAAGTATGGAATAATAAACTGGGGGAATTGTGCATATACTAACCGAGTATTTATTCTGCAAAAAATATGCAATACGAATTATTTCTGGACTCGGTTACCGTGAGAGTTGCCGCAGTACTTTTAAGAAATTAGGAATTTTAACTGTATCTAATTTATATATACTCGAAGTATGCATATATGTATACAAAAATAAGCATAAGTTTCTTGCTAATGAGACCGAACATATTCACAATACAAGGTCAAAAGGCCTATTACAACCAAAGTCGTGTCGAACGACGTTGTACCAAAAAAGTTTCTTTTATAATGGCTGTAAATTTTTTAATTTTCTATCAGATGATATTAAATGTTCTAGAAACATCCATATTTTCAAATCTAAATTGAAGAAAGTGCTCTTGGATAAAAATTGTTATAAAACCCAGGATTTCTTTTTATAATTACGTTGTATGTTTTACTTTTAAGCTGTATGCTCCACTTTTTGGACCCATTCTACAATATGTGTAAAAGTGTAGTACAAATGTTATATGTGTAATACAAATGTTATATGTAATGTATATGTCTATTATTGTTTTCATTTTTGACTCTATACTTATATTGTCATGTAGATATCTTGCTATTTATATCTTCGTTGTTCGTTCATCTTTATTTTGACTTGTGTAAAACATTTTCTTTGTTATATACATCATAAATATTATTATTATTATTATTATTATTATTTATTACCATCTTTGGGGAGTAATTTGTAAGAAATGCAATATTTCGAATGTGTAAAACATGGTTTGGAAGAATAATAGGCTCATTGCACTTGCAGGATTTTTTCAAATTCGTATATTCTAATAATTATAATTAGAAATTATCAAATTATGTTTTAATAATTATTTCCACCTGGAAAACGTTTAAATTACTAACTAATTGAACTTCCGGGAATATCAGATGCTAACGGCGTGTCTGAAAACGCTATCCTGTTGGCACGACGTCACTAGCTGCGATATCTCCCGGTAGTGAACATTACGGTATCTAGTTCATGCATTAATTATGGGTGCTTGTTTCCTAAAATTATATGGTGGTCTCTGGTCTGCGATATTTATGCAGACATGTTATATTGTAAACACTTAGTGAAACATTCCCACACAGAAAACAGGAAATTTAAATACCAATGTAGATAAAGTGAATTTTATTTAATTTTAAAATGTTTATACGTAAATTACCTACTATACGATTCAAATGTGTCGAGCCCCACTTACTTAATCCGCGAATATCTCAAAAACTGAGAAGGGGGAAAAATTATTTTATAATTAATAAAAATTACCATTGTTAGATAAGTGTAAGAATTTTATATACACACTGTATGTTTGTACTTTTTGAAAAAATATTTTTGGACGCCCCTTTATCGTTTTCAAGTAAAAATTACGGGTTCGCGATTAAAATCTATTTAAATAATAACTAAAATTAATGGCAGTAGTAGCTTTTACCTTGAAAACGTATTTATGAATGGGCAAATCCATACACTATTCAGTGTAGCCGCAGTCAGTTTGTATTCTAAAATCAGTGTTTATTACACTGTTTACTAGTGAGCCGCAGGCCCAACATTTTAAAATTGTGGTAGGGTATTAAACGGCGGTCATTCGCTAGTTCTGATTGGCAGACAGATCGTAAACAGACCAGTTTGCCGAGATCTAACTTGTTCTGCCAGAGGCGACTAAAATACCTCGAAGCCGAATGCACGTTTTTAAAAACAAACTTTTCCAAAAACAGAATTTTCGTTAACAAAATTTATTGTGTTGTTTAGTACAAAGCTATATCAGAACTGAATACAATTAACAAGATGCAATAGAGAATTGGAGAATTATAATGTCAGCATTTATCTAGAGTAGAACAGATAACAGTGCATATTCGTTATAATATGAAATATTATAGGGTGGCATCACATAACTGGCGTCTCATAGAGGAAGCAGGTGAATAAATAAAAGAATGGCGAATCACTTACAATATAAATATATGTATCATATCAAAGCAAGCATTGATTAAAATAGTTATTACCTCATGAAAATATATAAAATAACTAAAAATGACCATAAATTGAAAAAAAAATTAAACTAAATAAAACGCAACAAAAACACTGTTAGTTTTTAAAACAGTTAAGAATATAAAAAAAATTATAACAATAATTATAGTTTATCCAATGTCAGTTTAAAACGATATAAAAAAACAAGAGCGCGGCATTCCTTTGTAAACCGACCTCGAACGCATGCCATCCATAGGAGCGCATAACTTACTTTTCAAGGCTTTTCAATGCATGCCCTACAATATTTTAAAATCATTAATTACGCACGTAACACTGACGCTGAATTTATTAGGGGGTTTACATGCAGCTCAAGTGAGCAGGGAATTGGGCAGGGAAGTGGGCAGCGCGAGTATGTAAACACGTTGCATACATGCGGCGGTATTTCGTTGATATAGCGTCTAATTCGGCCTTCAATGATTCATTGGTCGCGGGCTTGTTGGCATAAACCTGTGACTTCAGATAACCCCACAGCCAAAAGTCCAAAGGTGTTAAATCGCAAGAGCGTGGCGGCCAATTCTGGTCATCAAACCGAGAGATGACCCGACCAAGAAAAGACTCGTCATTGTTTCACGGGCGGTATGGCAAGTGGCACCGTCGCGTCCTGCTGAAATCACATGTCGTCGAGAGTAATATTTTCCAATTGAGGCACAAAAAACTGAGTTATTATAGCACGATAACGTTCGCCATTCACCGTTACTACATTACTTGCCTCGTCTTCGAAGAAAAACGGCCCAAGATTCCTCCAGACCGCAATGCACACCAAAGAGTGACACGTTTTGGATGCATTGCTTTCTCATGAATCATTCGTGGATTTTCTGCGCTCCAAATGCGGGAGTTGATTATTGACGAAGTCATCGAGGTGAAAATGGGCCTCATCACTGAAAATGATTTTGTCAACAAAATCGGCATTCACTTCTTGTTGTTCAAGGATTCAATTGGTGAACTCTCTTCGCTGTGCATAGTCTGTTGGCAGAAGTTGTTCAGTCAATTGGACTTTGTAGGCATGGAGATGGAAATCTTGTGACAATACGCTGAAGAGTGGCTGATGTAACGTCCAATTCTTGTGCACGAATCGACGTTCCTGGACTCTCGGCCATGTTCTCGCGAACTGCCGTATTGTTTTGTTCTGAACGACCTCTACGAGTTCGTGTCGTGTGTTTCACATCACTAACCGAACCAGTACTTTTTTTGATTATTCTTTTCACAGTTGATGAGGAATATTATTTGGATCGAAAATTGGACGCACTTTACGAATCGTGACAATCAAACTTTCACCATTTTGATAATAATGTTTAACAATCAGAGTTCTATCGTGTAATGCTCCATGTTTACTAACTCCCATCTGTCTCCTATCGATCTGGCATGTCATAATCTTGTGACATCATGACAGCCAAACTAGCGCGCAATTCAAATCTTGCGCTTTTATTGAAAAACCTTTTAGTAGTAGTAGTTGTAGTTTGGTTAATTTCTTTATGTACCTGGTTCACGTATTAATTATTAAGTTCTAAAAATTTGGTACCAACTAAATAATAATGTCTTGTATATCGACGCTAGGAGTCGCGACGCCGTTTACAATTTTTCCCCATGGGCATTCCATTTTTATTACACAGAATAATAACAAGTACTTAATAAAAAAACCTTTTTTTAATCTTTTTTTTTCTAATATCCATTTCTGATTTCTAAATGATAAACAAGCAAAATGGCTTATCCATAATTACCAGCCTTTTATCTCCGTCTTGTCAAAACAAGGTATTTTAAAAAGTTTTAAAACTTTTATTTAGATTCCCAAGCCACTGACGCTAATGCTAACAAATAGGGCGTTATTTATTTTAAGGTTAAAAGGCCGCATAAAAAGAAGATATCGCCTTCGTTTCATTACATTTTGCCAAGGTAAATCGATAATTTATGTTCACCTGGGTTTTGCTTTGCTCGTTGCAAATGTTAACGGTGACTGTGTTTAGGTCTAGCGATAATATAAATAGGTATACAGAGATTCCTTACATAAAGATAATATTCTTTGACATACAGACCAAACTTTGACTGAATGCCAACTTATTTATTATTTTGTATCAACATGATTTATTAATTTTGCATCAAAATCAGGTATTTTTTTATGTAACAAAAAGTGCAGCATTGTGCATGGCAAATTAGACATTTTATGATATACAACAAGCCTGCAATTTCTCTCAGCTCAGTTGTACAGAGTGATCATTTGCATCTCTAATGCTATATAAATATTGTATAATACACTAGTCACAAAAATTAAGGGATATTAAAAAAATTTCCAAATTTTAAGGTGATTTTCAACAAGAGATAACTCGACGAAAAATGGTCGTACAGATAATAAAAAAAAAGGATATTGTAGCTTTAAGTGTCTAGTTTTCAGACCTGGGCTGTAAAATCATCTTCGAAAAAAAAAAAAAAAAAAATTCCGAAATTTTCTTTTTTTTATTTTTTTCGAACGAGTCATGTTTTTTGAGCAAAAAAATAAGGATTTTTGCCAAAAAACCATATTGAAGTCGAAAATATGCATAAAAATCAAAAAATTACTTGCTAAGATGATTTTTAGCCGAAACGATCAATTTAAACCTTCGGGGCACTAAGAAAAAAAATCGCAGCGCTTTGCAACTTTGAGGGTATTTTAGGGACACTTTGAGGTTAAAAAGTTACCGGCGATATCCTTCGTTAATTCACTATATCCAAAGTTATACCAAATTGTCCAAATATCCTTAAATTCGCAAATTTTCAACTTTTTTTCAGCCAACATCATCGCTTCAAAAAAATTTTTTTTATCAATCACCACTAATTGTGTCTTATAGAGAATATATTGCAGTTTCCAAAACCCTACCTCCATTTTCTGTACGATCATTAGTTCCCGAGTAATCGATTGTCAAAGTTGAAATGGACTTTTTTGCTTTGATCAACGATAACTCCGCAGCAAATTATCGTACGGAGCTCTTTCAGAGATCAAATTAAAGCTAATTAAATTGTCTAGAAGAGCTTTATGGTCGCATGATGAAAAAAATTTTTTGAAGTCCACAGACCATTTTAAAGACGAGAAAAAATTTGGAAAAATTTTTTTTTGTTGATTTTCGGATAATTATGTGAAAACCGCACACGCAAAAAAATTTTACAGTTCAGGTCTGAAAACTAGACACTTAAAGCTATAATTTACTTTTTTCTTATTTTCTGTACGACCATTTTTCGCCGAGTTATCTCTTGTTGAAAATCACCCTAAAATTTGGAACTTTTTTTAATATCCCTTAATTTTTGTGACTAGTGTATGAGACGAGACGTTGAAGTTGAAAATAAAAACTGCATAGAAAATAGTGCAAAGAATTGTTTTTCCTGCATTTATTTAGAGCACGCGCACGGCCGGCGCACGCCATGCATGAATAACCGGCTATTCGAATATTCGATTAATCGAATAACCGGTTAAATTGTTTAATTTATTTCCGCCATTTTTTAAACTTAAAAATACTCACTTTTTCTCTCCTCTTCAGATATTTGGTATTACAAGTTATTTTTGTTAAAATGAATAGAATATTACAAATTATGCATTTTGAGGAGGAAAGCACTGCAAAAAAAGCAAAAAAAAATATCAGTGCGCAGGATTTTCTAAACTGTTAGTTAATTGTAGCGACTTTTATGTTTATGTGTGAAAAAATAACTGAAATATAACAGCATTAGTGAATTATTTTTATAACTTTAACACCCTGTTTCTCAGTAAGTATTAATATTTCACACCAGTTATTAAATAAAAATTTAATATTTTCCGCTATATAATCGGCAGAGAAAATATTACCCATTCCTCATGAATCACCCTGTATACACAGATGTGAATCTAACTATTGACAACTCCGTTCAACCAGTGTAGCCAGGTTGGTAAAGAATTCATTCTAAAAATTCCCGTTTTTAGAGTAAATTTCCCGCCAAGCTTCTCAAGAAAAAAAAAGGAATATTTTTTTGATTAAAATAGTTCTGAGACAAATTTCACACTTAAAACTAATCACGTCCAAAAACGTTGCACCTACTACATCGATATCAATGGTTGTTTACTGAAAAGTGCAACATTTTCCGACAAATTACGGTGAGGAATGTGTTGAGTTAAGTTACTATAAAAAAGAGATCATTCCCGCTATATCAGAAAAATGTCCGCAAAACAGAAATTTCCCACCAGTAACACGAGACACACCACGCGGACGCAGATTGGCACTAAAAGTGGAGACTATGGGAGGGAGGGCACTGTCGCCAAAATTTTACGAAACGGCGGAGTAAAAGCTGATCTGTAAAACCATTTGTATGTAGAAGCAATCAAATAGGTTTAAATTTTTTTAACACGCTTTTATTTTAGCTTCACTTGTATGTTTGTTTGTTTGTTTGTAACTGACTCTTTGGACTCGATTTTCACCCACTTTAAACGGACAGATTTAATTGAAACTTTGTACACTTACGAAGAACCGGTAACAATAAAATAATTTGATAAGTTTATATCATTATCCTGATCAGGATCGCCAGAATTAAATAATTTCCTTTCCTCACGTATCCTCTGAGTGAGAGCAAGTGGCTTATTACTAGAGCTGTCCGAGGTCACCTGGCCGCCAGAGCCGTCATATGACTCATATGTTTACATCATATCATAATACTTAAATAAGTATATTAAATGGAAATAAATTTTAACAATAATGTTACATTTTATAAAAATTTGTATAAAACTCACCCTTTTAAACAGATTTATGAAGTAGTTTGGTTGTCGTCATCACAAAGTGGGGAAGATCTATAGTATAATAGCATCAGGTATGTTTCTACAGCTGTCTCTGTCAGCGATGTTCGCTTTGGTGAAAAAAATATGTTTGTATTTTGAAAATGACCGTTCGACATCTACGGATGTAATACAGGCATAAGTAAAACAATCTGTGAACTCACTTAACGAAGTTGTAGATGCACCATCACAAATTTGTCTTAATTTGCTAAAATCAGGATCTTTCTGTAATACACTCTCGAATTTTTTTACTAACGCGATTATTTTTTGCGACATTTATAGCCTGTAGCTGTGTTTTTACGTCGTCCACTATTTGCAGCGATTCCACTAACGACAACGAACTATTTTGCAATTTTTCTATTGCGTCGTGTAGTCCCCTATAATTGTTATTAATACTTTTAAATCTGTTTCAAGGGAAACGCCTTGAAAGCTTGTCTGGCTTTCCCTAATAGCTGCAGCCTCGTTAGGGTTGAACTGTAGTATCACAGCTTTTATTTGTTGAAAATATTCAGCATAATAAAAAGCCGTGGAAATGTTGGTTTAAGAGGGTCCAGTACACGTACTATAATATTTAAAATTGAATTTTTTTTACAATCTGTCGTCTCGTCAATAAGCATAACCAGAGCCGTGTATTTTTTAATCCACATTTAATCCTATTTACAATGTCTTCACGAACAGCTGGAATATATCTACATAACGATGTACGACTTGGTAAGTTCACCTGGGGATTGTATTTATTCCAAAACTCCCGAAATGGTTGTTTATCCAGTATGTGTAGCGGAATATTACAGGCTATTAACATTAACAATAAATCAAACATAAACTGAGTTGTCAAAGGCATGCCATTTTTTTATTTTGAAGTTGCACGGTATTGATATGACTACGACAATCTGTTTTGTGCCAGCACATTAAGTCTTGATTGCAAACTTTACAAATTATTTTGCATAAATTTATTCACTGTCCGCGTACGGTCGTTTTTTTTACCCTTTGGCGCGTTTGACATTATGTATAATTTATAGGTACAACCTCACGCATTAACTTCTAACTTCTAAATCGGCACGTGTGGCGACAGCGCAAGACCGTGGCTGTACTCCAGGCACATCGGACAGTTCTACTTATTACTGTTAGTACATTCCGTGATTCTCAGTTCGTTCGATGGCCGAGCGGGCTAAGGCACAAGTCTAGTCGACGCGAAACGACGGACTCCTCGGGCGTGAGTTCAAATCTCGTCTATGGCTAAAAAAAATATATATTTTTTTTTTTTCAGAAGCATCTGTTGGATCGTAATATGTTATAATATCAGCATCAATAAGCAATATAAATATAGTTTAAAAAAACTAAAAAACACGCTTTCATAGCACATCAAACTAAAAAGTGAAAAATAAATATAGTTTAAAAAACTAAAAAACACGCTTTTAAAGCACATCAAACTAAAAAAGTGAAAAATAATTATTAATATAAACTGAAAACAATAATGAACGAAAAATACTAGTATTATTGTGAAAAAAGCGTGGGGCGCTTTGTGCCATATTTTTCGTATATCGAGCAACCCACGTTTTTTTCACAATAATACTAGTATTTTTCGTTCATTATTGTTTTCAGTTTATATTAATAATTATTTTTCACTTTTTAGTTTACTATATTTTTAATGATCTAACTACTGGGCCGGGATACTTTTTACTTTGCTTTAAATTGAATAAGATTTACCTATTTTTCATTTTCAAAGTATGATTTCTTTGTTGTTTATATTTTAATTAATAACCGATTAACCGATGAATCAATATTCGATTAATCGATTAAACAATAACAGATAAATCAATAATCGATTAATCAATAACCGATTAATCGATTAAACAACAAACGTTAAGTCAGCGATCAATAGTCGATTAATCGGTTATTTACGAAACAATAATCAAATAATCGATTAATCGATTATTTGTCCCAGCCGTACCCATTACTCTACCAGCAATAAAATCGAGGAAGATGACCGCGTCTATTTTACAGAATTGTAATCAGGTGTGTCGTGTATAAGTGAACAGTTATATGGTTTCTTTTGTTTATATTCAATCTATCTTGGAAATAAATAGACTATAGTCTATAGTTATATTAATAGACCTTCCCTTTCCTGACACTGTTAACAGCAACTAATGGTAAATATCTGAGCTATGTTTTGTATGTGTCATACTTTCTTGTCAAAATATTATTTTATTGGTTTTGTGAAAAATACATTTTATTTTCTTTCTCTTTATGGATTTTTATGTGCTTTTATACAGGGTGTCTCACCAGGAACTGCATCGATCGATATAGGAAAAAGTACGCATCAGAAAATTTTGAAAATTTAAGGAATTACTAATGTAATCCGACTAAAATAATTACAAGCATCTAGCACTTCCGGTTATACCGGAAGTCGATACCAACTTGTTTATTTTAAATGGAATACCCTATATATATTTTAGGGTTTTCGAAAAGAGCATAAAATTCTGAGTCAAAAACCCTATGCCAGTTCAGAAATATTTGACATTTTAAAAATATTTTGACAGGTGTAATAGTTTACAATAACCTTTATAACTTTCTTCGTGTAAAAGATGCTCATTTGCTTTTTGGCACGCGGAAAGACCATAAGGTGAGCTATGCTCTACAGTTTAAAGAAATTTAATAATAGTATACCAAGTGTTCCATTTTTGACGTTACATTTTGTAAACTTCAAACCGCGAAAAATTGCATTAAATGGCTAATATGATAAAATTTTTACTAAAAACTCTTGAATTTCTAAGAAAATCGCAAATATTTCAAAAAGTTGTAACTTAAACCCCCACAATGTTTATATCAGAAAAAAAGGAATTTAATTATACATAACTTGATGTAAAACATACAGGGTGTTCCATTTGACTTAAGCAAGTTTTCGCGGTTTGAGGTTTACAAAATGTAACGTCAAAAATGGAACACTTGGTATAGTACTATTGAGTTTCTATAAACTGCAGAGCGTAGCTCACCTTATGGTTTTTCTGCATGCCAAAGCGCAAATGAGTATCTCTTACACGAAGAAAGTTATAAAGGTTATTGTAAACCATTACACCTGTCGAAATTTTTTTAAAATGTCAAACATCTCTGAAACGGCTGGGTTTAGGCATAGGGTATTCTACATGTTTTTGACTCAGAACTTTATGCTTTTTTCGAAAATCCTAAAATATATAGGGTATTCCATTTAAAATAAGCAAGTTGGTATCGACTTCCGGTATAACCGGAAGTGCCAGATGCTTGTAATTATTTTAGTTGGATTGACCAGTAATTCCCTAAATTTTAAAAAAATTTCTGGTGCGTACTTTTTCCTATATCGATCGATGCAGTTCCTGGTCAGACACCCCGTATAATTTAGAAGGGAAGTACAGTATTTAAATGTTTATTATTGTACAAGTTTTTAAAATCTTAATAGGAGGTCGATTTTTGGAAAACATTATTCCTCAGAATATACAGAAATAATATAGAATGGTACTTGCAGGCACGTTTTACAATAATAAATATTATGAGAAATTTTGAATCTGTCGAGTTGCTTTTAAGAAACTCAAAAAATAAAAATATATAATTCCGAACAGACCTCATAGCATTAAAAACGCCGCCTTTACTCAAATTTAACTCGAACAGTCTCGTGAGAGAAAAAAATTGAGGTTTTTATTTAAGCAAAAAAAAAAAAGTTGACATCACTTCCGGTCAAAAGAAAGTCACAAATATGTTTTTTCATATTATGTCAAAAGATACGAATTTATAGGTACTAAAACTATGAAATTTCACTGAGATCGGCTAAAAAACAAGGAAGCTATAAGCTTGCTTGCGACTTGTTAAAGATTCACCCGGTATAACAGGTGAATTGTGAAAAGCATACATACAAAAAAAATTTAAATACAAGAAATAAAGGCAAAAAAATCAAAAAAAATGTCGAAAATCCCTGTATAATTTTTGCTTCAATTTTCTCTTTCATATTTTACAGTTTCTCTACTTTACAGGGTCTGTAAATTTCGATGTTTGTATAGGGTAACTCGGTAACTGTAAAAGATACAAAAAAATGGAAGACACATTCTCGATCTCCTTTTTTAAGACAAATTCACTGGCGAAAACAAAAATTTGCTATCGTCTTTTGTTTTCGAGTTATAAACAAAAGTTAGATTTTTCGACTTTTAGATACATGTCAAGATCTTGGTTGTTTGTAAAGTTATGAAAACACCACTTTTACTTTTCTTGAGGCACTTTTTTTGTGTATAATACAGTGGGGTCGAGAAAATTTATAAAAAAAGGTGCAATTTCGAGTTATGGCAAAAAGTTTTACTTTTTTTAAATGGAAATCATAGTTGGCTATGGTATGATTGATATTGATACGTGAGTATTCAACAGCGAACACTAAACCATAGCCAACTACGATTCCCATTTAAAAAAAATAAATCTTTATGCCAAAAAGTCGAAATCGCACCTTTTTTTTAAATTTTCTCGACGCCACTGTACATACAGAAAAAAGTGCCTAAAGAATGTAAAAGTTGTTTTTTCATAACTTTACAAACAACTAAGATATTGACATGTGTCTAAAAGTCGAAAAATCGAACTCTTGTTTATAACTCGAAAACAAAAGACGATAGCAAATTTTTGTTTTCACCAATGAATTTGTCTCAAAAAAAAGAGATCGAGAATGTGTCTTCCATTTTTTTGCATCTCTTACAGTTACCGAGTTACCCTATACAAACATCGGAATTTGCTCACCCTCTACAGTTTTAAATAATAAAAAAGCTTTGTTCTTTTTTCGGATAACCTATTTGGCATAGAAAAGTAGTGTGGCGTTTATTACCAATTTAACAAATTTAACAGCTTTTTTTACAAGTTTAAGGCGAGATCATGTATAAATACACTAGTCACAAAAATTAAGGGATATTAGAAATGTTCCAAATTTTAGGGTGATTTTCAACAAGAGATAACTCGGCGAAAAATGGTCGTACAGAAAATAAAAAAAAGGAAATTGTAGCTTTAAGTGTCTAGTTTTCAGACCTAGACTGTAAAATTTTTTTGCGTGGGCGGTTTTCACATAATTATCCGAATATCAACAAAAAAAAATTTTTCCAAATTATTTCTTGTCTTTAAAATGGTCTGTGGACTTCAAAAAAATTTTTTTTCATCATGCGGCCATAAAGCTCTTCTAGACAATTTAATTAGCTTTAATTTAATCTCTGAAAGAGCTCCGTACGATGATTTGCCGCGGAGTTATCGTTGATCAAAGCAAAAAGTCCATTTCAACTTTGACAATCGATTACTCGGGAACTAATGATCGTACAGAAAATGGAGGTAGAGTTTTGGAAACTGCAAAATATTCTCTATAAGACACAATTAGTGGTGATTGATAAAAAATTTTTTTTGAAGCGATGATGTTGGCTGAAAAAAAGTTGAAAATTTGCGAATTTAAGGATATTTGGACAATTTGGTATAACTTTGGATATAGTGAATTAACGAAGGATATCGCCGGTAACTTTTTAACCTCAAAGTGTCCCTAAAATACCCTCAAAGTTGCAAAGCGCTGCGATTTTTTTTCTTAGTGCCCCGAAGGTTTAAATTGATCGTTTCGGCCAAAAATCATCTTAGCAAGCAATTTTTTTGATTTCTATGCATATTTTCGACTTCAATATGGTTTTTTGGCAAAAATCCTTATTTTTTGCTCAAAAACATGACTCGTTCGAAAAAATAAAAAAAATCTGTGTTGTGTGTAAGGTAAAACGGCAATTCGTAGGGGGTATATCGATTTTATTTTAATTAATTTTAAAAATGACATTTAAAACTAAGACTGTTACAGCCATCAAAAGAAATTAAGGAAATTTTTTTGACACTAATGAAGCATTATGCACGTGACAACAAAAAAAATGAAAAAAAAAAAAAATTGAAAAAAAAAACTTCGAAAAAAAAATTTTCAGAAAAAAAAAATTATTTTTTATTTTTTTCGAACAAGTCATGTTTTTGAGCAAAAAAATAAGGATTTTTGCCAAAAAACCATATTGAAGTTGAAAATATGCATAGAAATCAAAAAATTGCTTGCTAAGATGATTTTTGGCCGAAACGATCAATTTAAACCTTCGGGGCACTAAGAAAAAAAAAATCGCAGCGCTTTGCAACTTTGAGGGTATTTTAGGGACACTTTGAGGTTAAAAAGTTACCGGCGATATCCTTCATTAATTCACTATATCCAAAGTTATACCAAATTGTCCAAATATCCTTAAATTCGCAAATTTTCAACTTTTTTTCAGCCAACATCATCGTTTCAAAAATTTTTTTTATCAATCACCACTAATTGTGTCTTATAGAGAATATTTTGCAGTTTCCAAAACCCTACCTCTATTTTCTGTACGATCATTAGTTCCCGAGTAATCGATTGTCAAAGTTGAAATGGACTTTTTTGCTTTGATCAACGATAACTCCGCGGCAAATCATCGTACGGAGCTCTTTCAGAGATCAAATTAAAGCTAATTAAATTATCTAAAAGAGCTTTATGGTAGCATGATGAAAAAAATTTTTTTGAAGTCCACAAACCATTTTAAGGACGAGAAAAAATTTGGAAAATTTTTTTTTGTTGATTTTCGGATAATTATGTGAAAACCGCCCACGCAAAAAAATTTTACAGTCCAGGTCTGAAAACTAGACACTTAAAGCTACAATTTCCTTTTTTTTATTTTCTGTACGACCATTTTTCGCCGAGTTATCTCTTGTTGAAAATCACCCTAAAATTTGGAACTTTTTTAATATCCCTTAATTTCTGTGACTAGTTAGATATGTATATCTATCCTCTAAAGGCTGTAACCTATAACTGCACCTATTTGTATTTTCCCATAATTTATATTCGTATTTGAGAAAAGTTAAACCCAACAATCTATTTGGTAATTTTTAGTTGCTACTAACTGTAAGCTACATTTTTATGTATTTTATTTTTTCTTTTCTGACTTCACAAGTGGATATTTTTAAACAGCATGTTGTATTTTTAACATTAATCGATAATAAATAATAATACAGAACACAAACAAACGATTGAGCGTATAACGGGAGTTCTTATCCTAAATTTATTAACAGTGTTATTAAAAATTCATTAGAAAAAATTAGAGAAAAAAATCAATTAAATTCATGAGGATATGCGCTGGATGCGTGTTCTCTGTAGTAAATAATATGCATACCAGAACGACGTGAATTATTTAGGGCCAAACAACCACCGGTATTTTAAAAAGCGTCACCTATTATTGTTTATGTACAGGGTGAGGCAAATTCATAAACATATTTTGATTAAAGTGTTGTATTTTTGAGCTACGAGGGAAAGCTGTTTTTTTTTGCCTAAATAAATTACGTCTTATTTATTGGGAAATGTAGAAAAAAAATCCATACAAATTTTATTAATTTTTTTCTTAATCGCTCGACTGGCATTAACACATTTCTAGTAGCTTTTGTAGTTAAGAAATTATGTTATGGCATAAACCATTGACCTAATAACAGGCAATGGGCGGAGCCTTGGAAAACGTTTAAATGAGCAGAAAGAAAACCAAAAAAACAAAATAAGAAATTAAAATTTTTATAATACAGTGTATATCATCCTGCTTAAAAAAATTATTCTAATTTAATCCTTGAGTTTACCTCAATTAAATTTTAAATGTACCTTGAAATGTTTCATTAAAATTTTTAAATAATTAATTATTGGTCTCAATACTGTCAACAATATTGTCATATTTTAATAATTTCTTTATGACATGACATGATATCTAAATCATTTCAAACGGCAAAGCAACCCATTTTAGAAAGGTAAAAATTTCAGTTTACTCAGCTTTATTTCAGTACTTGAAAATATTTTATTGATGATACAGTAGACATGATAACAAAGAGTGTAGAGCATCCAAAAAAAAAAAAAGCTATGCAGCACGGACACGTGTTTCGGAGTTATTGCCCTTCATCAGCGTAGCGTTGCCTGGAGGAGATCAGGAACAAATAAAACAAAGCTGGAAAGATAGTAACCTCATTTCAGGGTTCTTATCTATATTATTATGATTTAAAATCTTTCATCAAGAATAAATTGAAACCTTTACTTGCCAGAGATCTAAGTAACATTTTTCAAGTTTATAACAAATATAACCTCATTTCGTTCCTTATAATATAAAAATACCTTTGTACTTATCTAAAAAGTTGCCATTTAATTAAAAGGCCAAGTTTTTGTAGGGTGGTGGATTGTGAGGTAACGGGGCAAAATAAAGTGTTAGTTTTTATAGAATTCCATCAAACCTTGATAATCGTAAACAATATAATCAAGTGACGTGTAACAGAAATCATGAGGCGATGAAGCGAACCGTAGAAGACGAACCTGAATGTGTAGAAGAGGAAAATATTCCCAGAATTGAACATGCAGCAGAAATTAAAGCTTTTAAAGTGTGCGAACAATGGGCGGAAGAAAATGATGTCGACATTCTGCTTTTAAGAAGACTTAAGGAAACGGCCGAAAATTTTATAATCCGAAATAAAAAAAAAACAAACAAAAATTGAAACATTTTAAAAAGGCATAAAATTATGTAATTTATAAATATTTCTGAATACTCTCATTTATTTAGGCATTATGTATTAGATGCATTACAGATAATATTATTGCCATGTTTTATTTATTTTGTTTTTTATTCGTTGTAGGTAAATTTAAATTTACTTAATAAAATTTATAATACATATATGATAGGTTGATGTTTCTTGGTAATTATTTAGAATACGATAAGATGCTTAAATTTTCTTGAAAATTTTTCTACCCCCCCAAAATAAGGTACGCTGAACACGAATATGAATTTTTTTTTTCGCCGGAGACAAGCCGTTATGAAGAAAAAAATAATTTTTTTTTGCACTTTCACACACATCTGTCACTTTTTCACACTGGATATATCTAACGATTTGTATTATTTCCCTCACCCCAATAACACTCTGAACGGTTTGGAGTATAGTATACGTCATTTTTTATAATAAGAACAATTTTTTTCCTTATAAAAAGCATTGTATTTGGGATAACGCCATTACATCATAAAAATGCAACTAAAATGTATGTGAAATTAGCGACGCGTTTCAGATCAGATAGTGTCTAAAGTGCCCCTGTGAGATACCACAAACCAATTAAGTATACCGATACACTCTACACATCATCAAATGTTCATTGCACATTGTCATATCCTGTGCAAACATTCCTACTACCCTTAAATAAGTTAATAAGATTGCATTCTTCAATGACATTAAGAATTATTCCTTGCCCTAAAAATTTTGGGTGGAAAAGGGTGGTTTAAATAGGGTGCTTTTTACATACGATTATGGTTACAATAAAAGGGGTTGGTTTAGCGAATAATTTTAATATGACGAAAGGATGGTTTCATTATAAGGGGTTATTGTAACCATAATCCAATATAAAAGGCACCATATTTAAAACTTACCCTTTTCCACCCAAAATTTATAGGGCAAGGAATAATTCTTAATGTTATTGAAGAATGCAATCTTATTAATTTATTTAAGGGTAGTTAGGGATGTTCGTACAAGACATGACAATGTGCAATGAGCATATGATGATGTGTAGATTTGTGCAATAATACAACCTAACCTAACCTAATACCTGTTCCTCTCCTTTCCTGGCAATGATAATTGCTTATACCTTCTCGTTGGTCCTTGCTGAACAATAACATATTTAAAGATATAATCCATTTCTTAACTTACCCTAAAAATGATCCGATCTGGTTCTAAACTGAACGCTAGTTATACAATGTCGTATCTTTAGACACAACAGAATAGAATCGCACCTAACTTCGTGACTATGAATGATTTTACAGCATTTTTCATGCATTTTCGTATTTAAAACATGGTTTTTAATGTGTAAAACATTATATTTCTGTACAAGATAAAAGTAACATCGTCTTCTAAGCATTAAAATAGTACAATTAGTAACAGGAAGTGTTAAATATATCACAATAATGTGTGAAAACGCAATTTTTTTTTATTTTTTTTGTTTCATGAACGGCTTGTCTCCGGCGAAAAAAAACGTATTCGTGTTCAGCGCACCTTATTTTGGGGAGGTAGACAAATTTTCAGGAAAATTTAAGCATCTTATCGTATTCTAAATAATTACCTGTTTCGTTTTTAACACAAATAGTCAAAAAAATTAATGACCTCGTTAATCCGGAAAACTCTCTAATCCGGCGCGACCCAAAACTATATCTGTCCGGATTATCGAAGTTGTACTGTAATGTAAACAAACACCGAACAACTAAATGAACTGTAAGAATTTAAACAACTCAAAAACAAATGAAAAACATAGATTACCTATGTAGGGACAAGAACAATAATTAAAACAAAAGAAAAATCATTGAATTACATCGAATAGTTTAAAAGTTATTATGACGGTTTGAATTTGGTGATCTTTTAGAGTGATCCACTTCAAATGAAACCGAGTAAAAACCAATTGTTCACCAACCCGTAGAACAACTTCACAAATAACAAAAATTGACAAGAGAAATTTAGTTTACTTTCAGTCACTCAAAAATATAAGGCGAAGAAGAATGATTTAATGTGATACGATCATTTCTCACTTCCGGTTTAGACGGAATTGACGTCACATGTGCCTATTTCATCAGAAATCAAATAAACAGTTAGTTGTCTTCTCACACAGTATTGCCAAATTGGTGACAAATACTCTACAGAACTAGGGAATTTTACACATAATTAGAAATAAAGAGAGAGATTCTGTTGAATTCAGGTTTTACTATTAGTAGATTCTTTCACAAAATTTTTATTTCTGATCCCTTTGAAAACTCTCGCCGGTCCAGAAACTTCTGGGGCCTTAAAAATATATTTGAATATGTTTGGGAATACTAAAAGCCTTGTGACTGACCGGGGTACAAATTTCACTGATAAATCTGTCAAGGCAGTATTGTCCAATTTGGGTATACATCACCATTTAATTGCAAAGAGTGCACCTAGGGGTAATGGCCAAGTGGAAAGGTATGTGGGAACTATTTTGAACCTTTTACGGGTAGAAATCGGCACTAAATCAGAATGGCCGAGCGTTATTGTAAAATTGCAAACTACACTTAATACTACCGTCCATAAGACGACTGGGTTTTCGCCTGTATATCTCTTAATGGGAGTTGATGGTAGCACTCCTGGCATAAAAACAATTACTGATTCACTGCCAACATTGAAAGCTTCTCAAAACTTAGAAAGAGACCGAAATTTGGCATACGATCGTATGAGGAAGCAAGCTGATTACGCTAAAAACCTTTTCGATAAAACAAGGAGATCTAATAAAATTATAAATGTTGGAGATTTCGTGTTTCACCCATCAGGAAACAGCCATCTGGCAAAATTAGATCAAAGGTATGATGGTCCATTCGAGGTACTACGCATTCTCCCGTAGGACAGGTATGAAATCAAGAATTTGGCCACAAACAGGAAACGAGTGGTTGCGAAGGATATGATTCGTATATGGCCTGGCGAATTTTCTGAAGATTCGTAACATCTAAAAAGGTAATTTAATTTAAAAATGGTCAGAATGAGCCTTGTGAGCAGTGAGCGTCGTAAGTTGTTTTGTTGAGTGTTGAAAGCGAAACGCTTTACACTATGATTTGAGGAACGTGTGAGGTTGTGTGAAATGTTGAGTTATGTTATGCTCCGTTATTGTTTAATGTTTAATTTTGTTGTTGATGTTTTCCACTGTTGGAAGCGAAACGCTTCGCAGTAAGGTCACTGTTGGAAGCGGAACGCTTCGCAGTGCGTGTTTGTTTTTTTGTATTGGAAGTAGGTTGAAAGCGGAACGATTTACCTTTCATGTAATTGGTTTGGCTGTTGGAAGCGAGACGCTTCGCAGTAAACTGGGTTGGTTGAAAGCGGGACGCTTTGCCTGACGAAAATAAAAAAAAAAAAAAAAATATTGGGCAAAGGAAAATGTGAATCTTTCGGTGTTTCTGTTTACAGGTTTGGAGGCGGCGCTGCACCAGAATAATTCGAGAGCGAATTATAGGTCAGGTTGGCCGTGTGAGCAGTCCTTGAAATCGGATCTGAGTTGCCGACGATTGCGTCACGTTACAATAAAATAATATTTTAAATATGTGTGTTTTGTAAACATTGGCTAAGATTAGTAATAGGATTCGTAAGCCCATTCAATATTTAATAATTATTCTCTTACAAGCATTGGCATAAAGTAGACGTGTTATACAGGGTGCTACATTAAAGCTTATTTTTTTGAAAAAGTGGTTGTTATTTTTGTTAAATTCTTACATGTACATATGTACGTAATTTATTTACAATAACAAGAAATGTCTTTTATTGGTTAGCAGTGGAAAGAAACAAAATAACAAAAATAAAATTGACACAATTTCTTTAAAGTTTTGAATAAGAAATTAAAATTACTGGTTACGCCGAAATAAAAACGTCCTAATTTAATAAAAAAATTCGACTTAGCTATAAGAAAGCCCAACGTCATAAAAATGTTCGTTACTTTTTATTTTGTGTACCTACCATAAGAAATAATGTCAAAAAATAACACAATTTTAAATTCTACCTGCTTCAGGGCGGGTATATTTCGAGATGTCTGATTTTAAACATGTTTGTTTTCTTTTATTCTCAAGAAATTATTTTTAAAATACTGTACTTTTTGCCTTGATTACTATGATTACAAAATAAAGTAGAAATTCATAGAAATATTCAACAGAAAATAAACGAAAAATTAGTACCAGTAATACACTCCTCGGACACTTTTAAACTTGTGTAAGAATAAAATAATATCAACCACTTTTAACACTGCTGTACTTTATTAACAAAAATGATAATAACACCAAACATCGACTGTCGACTGACTTTGCCAATGCAATGCCAATATTATTACCAGCCTCCTTCACTTATTAAAATATCGTATTACATACATACATACTTACTATCGAATATTACCCATACGCAGAGCTGTCAATACTTAAAGTAAAATACTTGAAATTATACTTCAAGTATTAATTAGTACTTGAAGTACTTATCTCAGTAGATATTTGTACTTGTATTTCAATTATTCACATAAAGAAACTTGAATTATTACTTGATTATGTCAAGTAAGTACTTTAAGTATTCTTAACAATATTTGAAGTAATACATCATAATTCAAGTAATAAATTGTACTTGAAGTATTCTTGGGCTACTTCAAATAAGTATTTGTGTGATACTTGGCACTCTAAAACAATTACTTGAAGTAAAATTCCCTTTTCAATTATATTTTATTTATCAAAATTCGCATAAACAAGACCATACAAGAAATGCTTCGGACTTACTGGAATTACTTAAGATTTATTTAATTTAGTTCAATGCTGCAACGCCTCGAGGGAAGGTGCTTTTCAAAAAACATTTCTAAAATTTTATCTTGTGTATAGGGTACAATTAGTAGCACAGTGCATTCAGTAATTAGTGATTTACAAAATTAAAAAGGTAGCTAGATAGCATATACCGGGTGTAACAGGATCATGGTACACCCCCCATTTCTTCTTTAGTTTTGAAAATAATTGATTGAAATTTGACGTTTGAAATGTCACTTATTTGGTATCGTTGGATTCAGAAAATTATGCAGAATTCAAAAATGCAATAATATACAGGGTGTTCCATTTAAAAATCGAAAGTTAGTGTCACTTCCAGCGAAACCAGAAGTGAAAAAAAAATCCTTTTTATAATTTAAAAACAAATTAAGTTCCTCTTCTTGGTAAAAGTTAAAATATAGAGTGGAATGAAAAAATAATATTAACTGAAAAAAATTTTTTGTTAATTATTATTTACTAACTCTGAAGCCATTAATGTTTATTACATTGGGGTTTACAAGTTTTCTTACTGTGGATTCTTTAAATGTCCTGGCTACCCTGATGACGCTAGGCAAGCAGAAACACGTGTCGGTAGATATTTTAAAGTTTTTTAAAGTGAGTGTTAACTGGTAAGTACCTTGTGTTTTATTTATTTTTGGTTTTACTGGACAGAATAGTTGAAATTAAAAATAACATTATTGAGTCAATTGTACTGAACATAATGTGCATATTATCTTTTTTGTAATCCAAGTTTCAGCGTTTTGGCAAATAGCCGGGAAAATAATTGTTTAAAGGATATATGTTATACTTATCTGTGATAAGATTTGTAAATAGTTAGTAAATAATAATTAACAAAAAAATTTTTTCAGTTAATATTATTTTTTCATTCCAATCATTTTTATGTCAAAAAGTGCCGCTTATTATGTATATAGGATATCCCAAATATCAATCAATTATCTTCAAAATCGAGTTCAAAACTAAAGGAGAAAAAGGGGTGTACCATGATCCTGTTACACCCGGTATAACTACGTCAAACATCACTGGATAAATTTAGGTATATTTGCACGTAACCCATTTATATCAAGTACTTTCACATCACGTCACGTGAGTGGAAGTATTGTATCTGCAGAGGAGCGTCTCACTGATGGCAACCGGTGTAAATTTTTTTCAGAAATTGAACAGCTATAGAACTGCCAGCAGACGATTTATCCTCTTATGTTTTTAATTCGGTTAGTTGATATTATAGTTCAACATATAGATAAACCATAACAATCTTTGCTACTAAAAACCACAAAGAAATATCGCCACCCTTTCGGCAGAGAATAATTTGTGCTTTCGGCGTTGTTTTAACTGTTTACGCTAGCACGCTTCATCTTCATCAGAGACAACCACTGTCTCTGATCTTCATACACTTTTTGTTTCACGGTAGGAACTACGTGTGGTGGTCGCTTTGAGAAAAGATTTATACATAAGTATTTTTAAATTCAAGATGCCTATATTATGTTATATCGGTGTGTTTAAGTATACTTACAGCTCTTTTGTTTTGTCACATTCCTTGACATTTCGGTAATTGACATTGTCGTAATCATAATAATTATTCATAATATACCTATGGTTAGGCCAGTGGTTAGGGTTGTTGTGCATTAAAGTGCCAAGAATATTAAGCCAGTTTCCGAAGTAACTATAATTATTATACATTATTTTTTACTTATTTTTCTAAATTAATAGTAGAAAATAAGAAAGAAAAGAGGTTACGTTGCATCCTTTTTCCGCCAAAACAATTAAAATGATCTCCATCTTATAAAGGTTCAGAATAAGATTTTTTGGTGTAGACTTTGCTAATTTAAAACTGATTTCAGTATACCGGGTCCACTGCAGGGAGACAAAACAAAGTAACATTTTTAAAACGCGATACCCACATATAATAAATTTATTCTTATATTCACTAATTTTCACCGTGTGATTTACACGCATAAGCTTAGCATATGACTAAATATGTAAAATTATATTTTTTACACAACTCTAATCTGAATCTGAAACCATTAAACCATTAAACCATTTATCCATTCCAAAAATACAAATTGTATTTACATACATATATCGAAAGTTACTGATTATAAATTCCAATGGAATGACAAGTGAAATAGCTTTAAGAGCAATTAGAGCGTGTTTTATTGACAGTGCTATTGGTACAACTTTGTTCTTCAATGCAAGATCGCAAATATTTCTTACGTTTTGTCAAATTATCAATCTTTCAATTTTATATTCACCAAATTCCACTACTTCTCGTTATAAAATATATTTCCTGGAGCATATTTATAGACTCCTAATATTTGAGCATTCCAGAGTTTTGAAATTTGAGGATTTCAAAAAAAAAAAACAGCCTTAACAATTTTAAACGGAATGTAAACCAAATATGTAAACAAATATAAAATACATCATTCACAATTGAACTGGTTACTAATGATAAAAACTTGCAACACATACAAAACATGTTTTTATCAATTTTTAGATAAAACAGCTCGAATGATCCACATTTGGTTCACTAGTTTGTAAATTGTAAGTACATTGAATAAAATGATTATTTATTATTTTCTTGTCCTAAATTTCAAATGTTATCCATACAAGCTTCGAGGCCTTTGGGACTAGAGACGGCATAATGAAAATCTTATGTGTACGCTTTGAAGCAATATTATCTAATAATCAACAAAACAGTCGATACTATACGACGCGCGTTTCGCCAACCAAGTTTGCATCATCGAGAGAAGATTAAAACAGTTTTAATCATCCCCTGATGATGCCAACCTGGTCGGCGAAACGTGCGTCTAGTATATTATCAAGTGTGTTGGTGTTTGTGGACTCTACTTCGGTGCTAGTGTCGTCACATCAAAGTTCTAACCCACTTACTTCAGGATTTTACTTTATATTTTATTAAACTTTTTGACACTTTCAACACAACAAATCTACATGTCGTTTCACTTTTGTTTTGTTTGGAAACCTTTCAACGTTGCCGACTGTAATTTGGATGTGATTTACACCACTCTTTTCGGATCATCATGAATAGGTACTATACAATGTGGTCTAAAAAGTTTGAAACAAATGGAAAACTTTTTCATTAATTATTTCTCAGAAATTCTTTTTTTTTTGAGAAAAGTTAGTGCAGTCTCAAGTTAAATACTGGTTACACAAATTTGTATTAGTCCGAATGCTTACGTCAAATCAAGTTATTTGAAATTGACTCAAGAGTAAACTACTCTTTTTTATTTAAAACACCAAAAAAAATTTGTTTAAAAAAATTGTTTCTATTTCCCTATGCTCTAATGTAAAATTTTATTGACCAATACGAATTTAAATTTTGTCTCTTTTGCTTTTTGCTCCCGAACTAAATTGACGACTATCATTCTCTTGCAAGAAGTATTTTCAATTCAACAACATATACCAAAAAAACTTATAACAGTTTATTTTGTTACAATTTTAATGGCAATTATTTGCCCTAATAATTTTTTTCGAGATCGTTTTTGTTTCACAAGAGTTTTCACTGGTTCGGTGATAATTTGAAAAATATTTCACCACACTGTACAAACCTGTAAAAGGCAGGTGTGTTGGATTTTGCAATATTTGCACATTATTCATCGAATATGTCGATTTAAAATAATTTGATTTTCTGACCTAATCACCCGGACTAATGCAAATTTGTGTAACGAATATTTATTTTAACACACTAACTTTTCTGAAGAATAAAATTTTCCGAGAAATTTTTTATGAAATATTTTTCCCTGTTTTCAAAATTTTTGGGCCCCGTTGGGGGTTAACCCCCAAGGTTTTTTTAAAAAATTTAATCGCTAAAAAAAAAATTTTTTTTTTTTTTTTTTTTTTTTTTTTTTTTCCCCTTTTTTTTAAAAAATTCCAAAAAAATTTAAAAATTATTTTTTCCTCCCTTTTTTTTTCCCCACCTTATATGAAAAACCCCCCCGGTTAATAAAAATTTTTTTTTTTTTTTTTTGTTTTTTCCCCCCCTTTTTTTAAAATACCCACGCCGGGGTCCCCCCCCCCCCCCCGCTTTTTTTTTTTTTCTCTCTTCCTCTTTTTTTTTTTACTTTTCCCCCTCCCCGGGTTTTTTTTTTTTTTTTTTTTTTTTTTTTTTTTTTTTTTGTGGGCTTTTTTTTTGTTTGTTGGTGGGGGGGGGGCGGAGGGGGGCGTTTTTCTCTCCCCCCCTCGGGGGTTCAGGAGGGGGGGGAACCCCCCCCCCGGGGGGTGAAATTTTTTTTTTTTTAGAGAATAAATTGAATCTAATGTGTGAAATATTAATTTTTTTGTGCTTTGCCCCTTCTTGAAATAGACTACGCCCCTAGTTCATGCACAGTGTATGGAAATCTGCGGTATTCCTAAAGTGATCGACTGATTTTCCCGTTGTAAATATGGTTCTGACCAGTGACGCATCAATCATAATATATTTTATTATTTTTATTAGTGTCAATGTCATTGTGATACCCCCACCAATGATTTGTTGTCAAAATAATTTAATTGGCATAACTGACGTAAAAACCCCTACTTACAACAGACGGTTTTTTTTTGAAAACGATACTTAAAAATCGATTACTTTTTTCGGCCACAATAGTACATCGACGGTGTTTCGACAAAAATGCGTAAACGGCTTTTATCAAATTTTACAACAGAACCAAAAATTGATAAACATGTAAAGTGTGTACTTCTAGGTTTATTTTCTTTAATAAAATTAAAAATAGTTAAAAAAAAAACAGGGTGTCGAAATAATCACAACTGGGCGTATCAGCCAGTGGCACTATGAGATTTCGGCGTTTATTAATTTATAATCTCACTTTATTCACAACTGAAATTAGCGATTACGTCTTTTCAATTTCGATTTTAACGATTCTCGAATTTTTGGTGGATTCAACCGTAGTGTTAGACGAAAGGTTCGACTCTTAAGATATGTTTTCCACAATAATCGCATTTTCAGATTGTTGCCGTTTATGCCTTTTTTGTCGTAACACCGTCGACATATTTCAACTGCCGAGGATTCAATATGCCCTCGAATATGCCCAAATATTTTCTACAGGCCGGCGATCGGCGCCTGTGCTCGTTTTTTCTCAAACACAGTGACACTGCAAAGAAGATTGCTCTACTTTTTTCTAAAAAATAGAACGTTCTACTCAATTAGTATTATTTTGACCGCATCTCTTATCAGGCATGTCATTTAGGAGATATTTGTACAGCACCAGAAATGCGCATTTTTAACATTTTTTTCTAAACGTTTCTGGGCATAGCGATCGAGTTAACAAGTAGCTATTGGTAACCCTAGCGATTAATTACTCATACCTTCACTTCGTGAGAGATAACAAAGCTAAAATTTTATTTACGGCAAAATTATGCCGCCCGGCGGCATCTTTGTCGGTGATTTTATGGTATTTTTATATTTCTTATATCTCTGCAATAGGTAGGTACGTTTCTTGGAAAACAAAAGTACCAATTTGTTTTTCAAAACCACTTTTCAAAAAACTATCTACATTTGAGGTTTTTTATTCCTCCTTAACCCCTGCGAGTACAACCCTGGCTTTCATTCATTTATAAATATGTACTATTTTATAGATCCAGGACCTCATTTAAATAATACAGATTATCTTAATTTTAACCCCTGACTATTGAAAGATGAGTAATAAAACTTACTTTTTTTAGATCATTTTCGTTGTTGCTGGTTAAATTAAGGGTTATATTGGGTCCTTGATGGTACCACTTAAAAAAATTCACTTTTAAATATACTCGGAGGTATAAGTCCACTGTTTTCTTTAATCTGATGAGGTAGACAGAGGTAAATATTACCCTGAACACTATTTGGCACTGTTAATTCATACCGTGCCGTCTTGAACTCGCTTGTCGATGCTTCACTAATGGTATAATTAACATTCAAGTTCTCACACTCAGTATTTCTTTCAGATTTGTTTTTCGTAACTTTAATTTGCAAGCCGTTGTATATGTTCCTACCGCGCACTTCGAATATAACTTTCTTGTAGTCCTCATTATGAATTAAACTGTCAATGGTTGATTTTTGTTCTATTGAATTAAATTCGGGCGCGAATTCGTCTTTTGGCAGGTAGTTGGCTGAAATGGAGTTACCGAATAATACGAATAAAAAACAAATCAGTTTTTTTACGAGACGAGATGAAGATCTCGCCATGTTACACACAACTGAGAATAACAAACGGCTCGGCTCTTTATAACCTCCACATTTTAAACGTCAAAAACGTCACTTGTCAATGTGACCAATAGATTACAAGAAAATTCCTACCTTTGAAAAGGTTTTAAATTTATGAAAATTATTCAGTATTTACCTTGCTTGCAGTTAATAATAGTTTCTTTTAAGGAATATGGTTGCATAAATATTACATAAAAAATACTTTCAAGTTACCAGAGATAAGATCTCTGAAAATTACCCAATACAATTCGGTCTTCATTGTTAAAAATAATCAATATTTATTTGGATATTTCTTCAATAATTGTTATGCAACTAACCACTCAAATTTCGTTCCTTTTTTTAGGTTTTTTTTTTACTAAATCTACTCAACAATCAGAAAATAAAGTATGTCCTAATATTTAATACCTATCTCATGTAATTATCATTTAGAGGGCGCTTTCTACTTCCGATGTTGGCAACAATAGAAAACCATAATTTCAAATATGCTATAGATTCAGATTGTTATTATTACCAGAGACTACATATAGTCTCTGTTATTACTAATTAATTATCTGTCGTGCTGAGCAAACTAAATTTACTGAGAGTGATTTGACTGAAAGTGAACAGTGTATTCCATAGATAAGATATAATTTGCATATTATAATATATTTTCTATGGTATATTCACTTCATCTCACTCTCCAAAAGAACGGCTTTATCTGTGGATACAGATTTATGATTGGATTGATAAATAAGTGTGGGTTATAAATTTAATTTTTCTTGGCGCATTGAAAGGCTTTGAAAATAAAAAAATTATATATTGGTTGGTGGAAATAAAAAACACTACTGAGAAAAATTGATTATTTTAATATTATCTTCCTGTCATTTTTTTGTGTCGATCTTACTTAACCATATCGAACCGAGAGTTTCTAATTACACCGATTTGTCTATCAGATGGCATCAAAAGTATTACAAAAGCCTATGTTCTGATGCACAGACAGATCACAGAGAGTCTGTGGAATAGATAAAAGTTCAGATGTGACAACTGGTGTAATGAGAAACCCTCAGTGTTATAAAGGTGAGTTCTCACCCAGGTACGTAAACTCCTTTACGAACCTCGTCACTAACTGACGGATAATTTAGTTAACCAAGCATTGATAAACCGGCTCTATGTATATGCAACCAATAATACGCTTTCTCTTTTCGTACTTTGGAACACCTACTTTACTTATGTTTTTGTTAAGTCAGGAGGTTAGGAGCACAGTCCAGAAAAAGTGTTTTATTTTTCTGTATGGTTTTTTTGCTACTGTCGTTTTTTTTACCGAGATAAATAATTATAAATTTTATACATGTGATTCAATTTGTTATTTATTGATTCAATTACTTCGTTGAGTTTGTAATATTCAACTTGTAAAAAACAGTTTGTCTAAAGAATGATTAGTGTTCGCAGCAGCAAATGTTTGACTTCTACATTTTTTCACTACAACTACAACTATTTTGCTGGTAACAATTTGCTGAAGTCATTGTCCACAATACAGGTAAGAGAACTGTAGTAGAGATATGGGTATAATATACTGATATAGTATATAAATTTACATCTACAATGTTTTTCTAGAAAGCTAAGGTTTGTATATCAGTATTTAATAAAGGTGAATTAATGCAGACACATTTATTATTTAAGATTTAACATTTAGCATTTAATATTTGATGAGTTAAACTCTCATAACGTAATGAGCCAATTTATGCAGCACATTTATCAGTTAGCATTTTACATTTTTAAGAGTTGGCCAACTTTTACCTTTCAGATTAAATGTAAAACGTACTGCGCATGCATAAACATGTGAGGTTAGGTTACAAATCGCTAACTAAATTATTTATTGGTTAATGGTTATCATCTGGGCAGGATGTTATTTAAATGATAAGTTATAAATAAGTTGTGCATAAATGCATATTGGCATTCTTAAATCTCCCATTTAAATGCTAAATGATAAATATTAAATGTGTGCATAAATCCACCTTTATTACTGTTTATAAATTATTTAACAATAACACCAGCACACAAAAAAAAAGTTGTTTGTACATTTGACGCCACCTACCTCCCGACATGTATTTCGACCCGCTGAATCCGAATTTGAACTTTGAAGTCAGTTTGGACCGTACACCCTCAAATATCGAGTAAATTGAAAAACCTTAAAAAATAGCGAAAATTGGGTGTTTCGCTAATAAAAAAAATTTTGTGGATCTAAACCAAGCCTAATTTTTATGTATTTCGATCCGCTGAATACGAATCTAAAGTATATTTAGACCATAAGCCGTTTGAAATCTAAGTAAATGTAAAAAACTCTCGAAAATTGCTAAAAATGGCAAAAAATTGTGATTATGTTGAGGAAAAAAATTTTGTATACCCGGATCGAAGAGGATTTTTATGTAATTTGATCTGCTGAATCCGAATCTGAAATATATTTGGCCCATTAATCCCTCAAAATATCAAAAAATCGCAAAAAACCGATAATAGCAAAAAATTGCAGTTGAAAAAATTGAAAAAAAATCTATGAAACACGATTAAATACGTTTCTTGTATTTTTTTATGCATAAAATACAAGTTTAGAATCTGAAAATGTGAAAAATTGTAAAATCTATAAAAAATGACGTCGGGTCTACAAAATTTTTTTTCAACATAATCACAATTTTTTTGCCATTTTTAGCAATTTTCGAGGGTTTTTTACAATTTACTTTGATTTAAAACGGCTTATGGTCTAAATATACTTTAGATTCGTATTCAGCGGATCGAAATACATAAAAATTAGGCTTGGTTTAGATCCACAAAATTTTTTTTATTACCGAAACACCCAATTTTCGCTATTTTATACGGTTTTTCAATTTACTCGATATTTGAGGGTGTACGGTCCAAACTGACTTAAAATTCGGATTCAGCGGGTCGAAATACATGTCGGGAGGTAGGTGGCGTCAAATGTACAAACAACTTTCTTTTTGTGTGCCGGTGTAATTATTATAAATGGATAATCTTTTATTTCTTTTAAGGAGCAAAAAAACTGATATTAATGGACAAACTATAAACTATTTAAAAGTAGGAAATGGGGAAAAAAATGTCTTATGTTTTCCCGGAGCCCTAGGAACTATTTGGAGTGATTTTAAGCCTCAAATTGAAGGATTAGATAGAAAAAAATTTACTGTATTCGCTTGGGATCCCCCTGGTTATGGACAAAGTCGTCCTCCAAATAGAGTTTTTAACACAAAATTCTACGAAAGTGATGCTGATGCTGCATATGATTTAATGACGGTATATTTATATTAATATTATATAAATCACATAATACAAGTCGTAGAGGCGGAACGAGTATTTCACATTGCAAATTTTTGTTGTGGAATTTTTTTTTTAGAAATTGGGTATTAAAAAGTTTTCTTTATTGGGATGGAGTGATGGAGGTATCTCCAGCCTCATTTTGTCTGCAAAACATCCAGAAAGTGTTGACAAACTAATTGTATGGGGCGCGAATTCTTATGTTCTGCCAGAAGAAATCGAACAGTATGAAAGTATGTTAAATGCATTATTTACTTTATTTCTGTTTCCTTTTGAGTTTGTACAAGTTGCTATCACTGCCACCTGTAGCATTAATAGTAATTTTTTTAAGAAGACTCCCATGAGGGACGGCTTTTCTGTTGGATATTATACTTTTAGGTTTTCATTGATATCTTGTGTTGGTCAGCTTGTACCATAGGCAATCTTATCAGGAAGCGTTTCTTGACTTATTAATTTTATGTTCAGGGCCATCACGCACAAATGTCCTTTTTTTGGAATAACTTGGTTATTTTTGAAATTATCAAAAAAGTGTAGACCTTCATTGGCTAATTGTGTTCAGAGAATCTAAATTTTGAATAAATAAAACAATTGTGCGTCGCATTTAAGAAATATCTTACTTTGTTTTTTTAAAATAATTCAATTTTTCTCATTTTTCTGATTACTAAAATACCATACATATCATGTTATCTCAAGAGTTTTTGAGGTATACATATTTTGGTATTAAAATATCATTAATGATTTTGTTAAACGTAGTTGCCTTTGAAAACAAAATAGCTGCATTTCTGAAATAAAGATGAAATTTACCAGAGACAACCCCTCTGAGTTTACTATTCACAGCAGAGACCACAGAACAGAAAAAGAGCAGAGACAACTCGTTCACAGCACAGAACAGAAAAAGGTTCACAGTAATGTTCCTCAAAGATCACGGTCTGTCATAGTTAATTCTTCTTCTTCTTCAGAGGGAACTACTTTAACAAAATCGTTAGCGGTATTTTAATACCAAAATCCAAAGATCTCAAAAACTTTTGAGATAACATGACACGTTAACATTTTTCATCAGAAAAATGAGGAATATCGAAATATTTTAAAATATACAGGGTACTCCCTTTAAAGTAAAATGTCATATTTCTTAAACGCGATGCGTAATTGTTTTTTTTTTTATTCAAAATTTGGATTCTAGGAAAACATTAGTTAGTGAAGGTCTTTAAATCTTTTTGAAAACTAAACATAATGAAGTTATTTTAATAAAGGATATTTTCACGTGATGATCCTGTTCATTGACTTTCCTGAATTAACACAAGCAACATAAAAACATCCTATGAATAGTATTCAGTGAATATAGTACCCACAATGAACGTTCACTGGATTATACATGTCACAACTAGAGACATTGATAGATGCTCCAGTAGGGACATCCATAGGTAGTCCAGTGGATGTCCATGAATATCCACTGGATATTTTTTTGCGTAGATTCAGTGGATGCCCTGATATGGACATCCACCAGTGTCCAAGGATGTTCAGTGGGTCTATTTTTGTGTACATCCAGTGGATATTCTGATATGAATATCCACTGGATGTTCAAAATGTATCCATCGACGTCCAAAGAATATTGTGTGCTGTATGGGAACAGATAGCACACGAACTTTCTTCTTGTTTTGGAGTGTCACATGAAATGCTAAAACACTTAATTTTTAGAGATAAGGGATATTAGTAAATGGTCTGAAAAAATGAGTGCACCACTCGTAGCGCTTTATACAGAAAAAGGTTTACAAACTATGTGGGATAGCTGGTGTGACACACTTACAGATATACATAAAAGCGGAGGAGATATTTGCAAACATTGTTTGGAGGACATAAAATGCCCTACCCTAATTTTACACGGTGACAAGGATCCAATGGTGGCTGCTGAACATCCCGACTACTTATCTTCCCATATAAGAAACGCCAAGTTACGTCTATAAATGAATATTGTTATCATTAAGTACAATTTTTTTTTTTTTTGTTGTAGGTTGCGCCGATTTGCAGAAGGTAAACATAACATTCACCTGAGATATGCCAAAGAATTTAATGAAATTGTGACAGATTTTATATCTAATTAAATATTTTTAAAATAATAATAATAATAATAATAACGTCTTTATTTATTGTTGAATACGACAATAAATGGGCAGAGTTCAGTTGAGTATCTACATATAATAGATACTCTCTGCTCTTACACTTAACCCTAAAATACTGATTAATTTTTTGTACGACAGTCAAATTTTCAATACACCTTCAACTTAAATGTGTTTTGTTTGCTAATGAAAAATATAATCTGTTACTACATTTAAGATGAAAATTTAGATGATCAAAAATATTTGGTAAAATATTAAGAACTGTAGTCAGTAATTTTTTTGACAATTTACTGCTAAAGCAGCAATATTTTTCATACTGGTACCAACTCGATGGAGCTTCAGCTCATTGTAGTGGACCAGTCAGTAACGAGCTTACTCGGATGTTTGAAGACAGATGGATACGACGATTGGGTCCATGGTGCTGGCCTGCACGATCTCCCGACCTGACACCGTTAGATTTTTATCTCTGGGGTCGTATAAAAGATGAAGCTAAGTTTAACCAATTATTTTGAGGTTAAAATAATACAAAGTATTAAAATGGCAATTTACAAGTTGTGATGCATAAATTTATACTAGTCTAGAACATATAACTTGAGTGGAGGACAAAACAATAAGTCAATATTTTGAAATTGATGCTTAGTTATGTCACTAAATTTATTATACAATGTCCCCAGATGGAGTTCACATTACTTGTAAATTTTTTAGTTTTCAATTTTCGTAGTCATTCTTTTAAAAAGTTTTGCTTATTTTGAGAAATCAAAAGCCGTAATCAAATACTCGAAAACTATACAGGGTGATCAAAAATAAAAAATGTGAAATTGTTCAAGAATAAACTATCAATATTTTGCTATTTAGAGAAAAATGTCATGAACAGTTATTATTGTTCGTAATCAGAGTTTTTAAATATATTAGGAAGTACAATAGAAGAGTATAGCTCTGATGCAACAGATACTATTGTAATAGGCGATTTTAATATAGACATGTTATGTAATACATTTTACCAAAGACAGTTATCACAAATTATTACAGCAAATGGACTAAAGCAATTAATTAATGAGGCAACCAGAATCACAAACAATAGTGCAACACTTATTGATCTATTAATAACTAATCACGATGACATATCATTTAAGGTAAACCATTCTCCAAAAATAACAGATCATGCCTTTATAACAATAAACCTACAAATATCAGATCATGAACTTGACAGAACTAAAAAGTATGATGAAACCTTTTATCAAAACCTATTGATAAATACTGAATGGAATAATAGCATTACAGATGTTAACATTCTGGCTGAGAATCTAACCAATACTATCACTGGTTGCTTGGACACAATTTGTCCAATAATAGAAATTGTATTACCTATTCAATATGCAGATAAAAAGTGGATCACGGAAGACATTTTACAAGTAATGAGAGAAAGAGATAATGAATATGAGGCAGCTCGGATAACAAATAGTGAGGACAACTGGAATGCATATAAAGAAAAAAAGAAATAAAGTTACAACAATGATAAGAAAACAAAAACAGTATTACTATGAACAAAAAATAAACAGCTGCAGAAATGACTCAAAACTAATGTGGAACACACTGAAACAGATTACTCTGACAAGAAATCAGAACACACCTAAGTACATTAAGTTTAACGATGAGAAAGTCTAGAAGAGTCGGACATAGCTGAAAATTTTAATGTTTACTTTATTGAAAGTATCGCGGATATTACTCAAAATATACAAAAATATAACAAGTATGAAGCCAAAGGTATTAGAGGGGAAAATGCTTTTAACGAATTTAAGCAGATACAAATGAATCAGTTGAAACAACTTGTTATTGAATTACCTAATAAAATGGGTAGCGATGGAATATCAACACAGATAATTAAAACTTCGTTTCAGGTTATTGGAAATAGATTCCTTAATGTTATAAATAGCTCATTGCAAACAGGGTCTTTCCAACCATTTGGAAGAGCTCAGTTGTAACACCAGTTCCAAAATTACAAACACTATATTGAGTGAACAACATCGGCCTATAAACTCATTACCCATATTTGAAAAAAATGTTATAGTAGTAAAAGAACAACTAATTGGCTACTGTGATGCAAACAATATTTGAATACCTATGCAATCCGGATTCAGAGAAGCACATTCATGTGAAAGTGCACTACAATGTATACTAGATGATTGGGCAAACGAAATTGACAGTGATAATATTATTGTGGCGGTATTTTTGGACTTCAAACGCGCATTTGAGACTATAGATCGATGTCTGCTTCTATCTAAGTTAAAAAATATTGGTATTGAAGGCAAAGTGCTAGAGTGGTTTACGTCATACTTGACTGATCGGTATCAGAAGACAAAATTTGGAACAAGTGTATCTAGTGATAAGAAAACAGAATTTGGAGTGCCACAAGGTTCTGTACTTGGACCGGTATTGTTTATTATTTTTATAAATGATATTATTGAAGCCATTATGAACTGTAAAATACATCTCTTTGCAGATGACACAATGTTATATATATCAGGGAAAAATATCAATGAGATGGTAAGCACGATGAATAATGACCTTAAAAATGTATATATGTGGCTAAGTGATAACAATCTCAAAGTAAATATTGATAAATGTAAATGGATGGTACTAGGAAAAAAGTATAAACTAAGAAATATAGATAATAACAACATTAATATTAAATTAAATAATCAAATGCTAGACAAGGTAAAGGAAATAAAATATTTAGGAGTAATATTAGATGAACAACTAAGCTTCAAAAGTAATGTAGATTACATTGTAAAGAAAGTAGCAAAGAAAACAAATTTCCTACGGCGAATATCCAGGGATGTATCAATGTTTACAAGACTAACAATCTATAAAAGTATAATTGCACCACATTTTGAATATTGCTCAACCCTATCACTATATCTAAATAACAATGAACTACAGATATTACAAAAAATGCAAAATAAGGCAATGCGAATATTACAATGCAACAGGTATACTCCAATAAACAACATGTTACAGATACTAAATTTCATGAATGTAAGACAAAGAATCTTACTACGAACACTACAATTTGTTTATAAGATAATAAATTCTACCTTACCGAGATATTTATATAGCAAAGTAACATATGTAGGAGATATGCATGATCATAACACCTGGGAAGAAATGACTTATACGTAGGAAGGCATTATTCATCGATAGTTCACAAATCACTATTTTGTAAAGGTTTTTTAAGGAGTATAATAATTTACCATATAAAATAAAAAATTGTAACAGACTTAAACAGTTTACACATCTATGTGTTAATTTTCTAAGGAATTTACCTTAACAAAGTTTCAGTGTCAGTATAGCTTTTTGCAACTCAATGTATATATGTGTAGGTTGAACCAATAAGTTTCTTGTATTGTTTATTTGTTTTTTTTTATTTTCGCACTGGTATTTTTGCTAAATATAACTTTTCTAGTATATGAATGGTACTTACTAACTTAAATATGATGTAAATAATATCAACTATCTATTGAAACATCGCATCATGTGTATACAGATATTTTTTATAGTTCCTTGCTTGTGTTTTACATGCTTTATCTATTTATTTATTTAATACCTTATTTTGTATTTTTTTTATTTTATATTTTATATTTTGTATTTAATACTTTGTTTATTTTTCTTTTTTTTATACAATATTTATATCATACTTTACTTATGCTTACTTTATAACATGCTTATGCTTCATTATGGTAGGTTAAATTGTATAGCAATTATATGCTAAATAAAGATTTCATTCATTCATTCATTCATCATAAAACCGACTAAAATTAAGAATTTCGTTGAAAAAGTTTATTGAGATAGAAATAATTATCAAAATTTGACCAATAATTAAAATGTTTTCTTTTTATTTGCTACCGATTTTGATACATTTAATGTTTCACAATTGTATAAGCCATTTGAAGGAAAGTAAAATTTTTTATAAATTCACTTTTTCTTTAAAATGAAAAATATATAAGTTTCTCCTCTTGTAACAAGGCATTTCAGCATTAACTTGAAAATATTTGTCTTCAGTGACATCCAATTTTTTCAACGAAATTCTTAATTTGTCGGTTTTATGATTACCAACACTAAAAAAAATATTGATTGATTGAACAATAATTTCACATTTTTTAGGATTTTGATCACCCTATAATATCTCGAATGTTTGATTGCGGATTATGTAGGTATTTTCAAAGTATGCAAAACTTTTTATAAATGACTTTTTTTCAAAAAATTGAAAATAAAATTTACAAGTATTATGAACTCCATTCAAGGACACACTGTATAACAATTTGAAATCGATTCTATATAATGAAACTATCTTTTGTCCAAAAAAATTTGGGTTATATGTTATTATAAAAAAATTTCCATGCCGGTTGTTGATTTAATTATAAATTCTATAAAATCCATCATATTATCTGCAATTAAACGTTTTTTTATCATCTGTTGGTACTGGTTATTTTCTAAACATAAATCCACATCCACGTCTAATTTTATTCCCCTGAAATTTTCCATGTTACCTGCAGACCGTCTCTTATTTCTCATTTTTTTTTTGTACCAGTTTATACTTTCCAACCTTTATCTGCAGAGTTGGTTTCATTTATTTTGCAATTCATCTATTATAAAATCATGTTATTCATTTACTTTTTCTGATGTTTTCCATATCCATAAAATTTGTTTTTTTGGCAACGTTTCAATAATATTATTATTAGACAGTGATTTTTGTTTTTGTAGTTTTTTAATATTTATATTTAGCTCGATATTTAGTATGTTTACTTGTTTTTGTAATTTCTGAATGTTTGTCTGGTATCACACACTACTTGACCTTCATTTACATCCGGTATTTGTTATTTTTGTGAAGGTTTAGATAGGTGTATTTTTATTTTCTAGCATATTTTTTTATCGTTATTCACTACCGATTTAATTCTTCCAAAAAATAAATGTAAACCCATTTTGAATCCTTGTAATGATTTTATGGCACCAATATTTTTAATTCTTGTGAATTTCCTAATCTTTTTTTGTATTCCCTGGTGGAAATATTTTCTGCCAATAGTCTAATTTAGTCTTGCAGTGTTCTGAAAAACAATTCCAGAAGAATGAGTAAGTCTAAAAAATTCTAAAAAAGTATGAAAAGATCTATGTAAAACTTACTAAGAAGTTTGAAGACTGCATTTTTACAAGTTTTTAGATTCTTCTAGAATACTTTTTCAGAATTAATAAGATCTTTCATGAAAATTTAGCTAAAGTAAAAGTAAGACTTTTTCAGAGTTAATCAGTAAAATTTAAAACATTTCAGATTTTCGAAAAAATTATTTGCTGTAGGTTTTATCATATTTATTACTTCTCGTAAGGAATATAGAAACTTGATAGGAGGAGGGTTATTAGTAAAAAAAATATTAATGTTTATATTCTATACATTTTTAAATTTTATTTACAGATTTTTTTTAATAATTAATTATATACAGTTAAAATATACGAACTGTTTTTATTAAATAATTACAAGGCGATAATTATTACTATTATAATATACTCATTCTTCTGGAATTGTTTTTCAGAACACTGCAAGACTAAATTAGACTATTGGCAGAAAATATTTCCACCAGGGTTTCACACAATTTAGATTTTCTTCAAAATCCTAATTCTGTTCATAACAGCAGTGTTTAGCTTTTTTATTAGATAACTTGGAAAACCTATATTACAATTTCTATACTTAACTTAAAGTATTGGTTTTTCACAAGAACCAAAAAAAGTGTTTTTTATCTCTATATTGCACACCATTTTATTCTCATTTTCTTTTTAATGCATTTTTTATATTTTCATAAAACTTCATATTTAAGCACTACATGACCAAAGTACAATTATAAAACATTGTCATTAACAACTATATTTATTTTAATTCAAAATTATCCTGAAACACTCCATGAATTTCATGAATCATATCCGTAGCAGTCATACTTCTTCCAAACTTGGCAAAAGCCCTTGCATTACACTCTCGTATAAGTTTACAGGCGGCAAAACATGCAACGTTTGGATCATACTGTTTTTCCAAGGCCCATGCTAAAAATGTTGACAGAGATCCACCAAGTAAATCTCCTTGGCCACCACACCGTCTACCTGAACCTCCACCAGAAACTTTGACAATTTTTCCCTTGCTAATTATCTCATCGTCATGGTCTTTACAGAGGATTGTAATATTATTTCCAACATTGTTTAAAAAAGCAGCAGAACGTTCCAGTTTTGTTCCATCACCGGTACTTTCACCCACTAATCTATGAAATTCCATGACGTTTGGTGTTAGAACAACAGGAGCGGGATAATCTTTAATAATATTGGGATTCTGCGACACGAAAATAAGACCATCGGCATCTATCACAAGTGCTTTTTTTTTATTCCTGCAAGTGTTAATAACTTGTTCGATAACAGAAAAAGTAGATTCGAGCCGTCCTAATCCTGGTCCTATAATAATTACATGTAACCGTTCCAGCCATGGTTCTATGTGTTCAAGTGGATTAGGTTGGTCTAAGATTGGGAGGACGATTAGCTCTGGGCTATAGGATTTGATAACGACTCCAGCTTCTTTCGTACAAAAAATATATACCAAGTCTGACCCTACTTTTAGAGAACTTATTGCTGCAAAATATGGTGCACCAGTAAATTCCAGGCTTCCACCAAAAACTCCTATTCTACCAGCTTGACCTTTATGCCGATCATGTGTAAGAGGTGGTGCCAGTTGTTTGGTCTTTTGCTCAACAAGAACTTCGATTGACTCGCACATATTTTTATTAAAACTTGTAGAGTAAACTCTTAAAAATGTTCTGACAGAATTTAAATTAAGTTTATTGACTTTTAGTGGCGACTTTGACACTAATGACTGAAATAACATGACTCGACATTTTTATTTTATATCACCGCACTCGCACAGAACTTTCTTATCTCTTTAATTATACGGGCTATGCGGCCGTACCACTTATGTAAATGTGTGGTTTAATGTTTATAAAAGAAGGTACTAAAACTGAACTTGAACATGCTAGCACAGAATAGTCTATGTTTAATGATACCCTTGTTTATATACGTGATATGCAAGGAAGAATTTTGGCTTCAAAGTTAAAATGTGAGCTCGTAAACACCTATAAAAGACGCACAAATCTAAAAATACAAACGATGACCTTATCTGTGAAAATGTTCGACCACAGGCAGAGACAACAGGTACGTTCTTACTAACTGAGATCTCAGCTAATCGAAGTTGTTTTACGGTTGCACTGCATAGGTAAAAGCACAATTTCATTTGACGTAGCCTCCGTAACCGTAAAACTATTTAGATTAACGAGAAAGAACGCACCTCAAGTTTTATGGTCGAAAGTGAGAATGCCCTAAAAAGTATTAGCTTCGTTTGTAAAATTTACAATACTCACATTTTGAAATTAAGTATAACTAAATAAAGATAGCAATAACACAAACAAAGTATTCTGAAGTGAGCTGTCAATAATAGTTCGCTGCAAAAAGTGTTATAGTGTTGAGTTTACGAACAAAGCCATTATATAAAAAATGTAAACGTCTTAGGGACAATTAGGGACTAGGGTGAGTTCCCAACAAAACCTTATGCGTTTTTCGTTACATGAAACGTGAAGTTAAATTTAAAATAAAATTAACCTGAATGCCGTGACGCATTTGACAGAACAGTTTTTAACTACCGAGGTCAGAGGTTACATCGCTGTTTCTAAAGAAAGTACCATAACAGACTGAAATGGTCACGTGACTAATGCAGATATTCTTGATATAAGCTGCTTTCATTCGTGCCAATAGGCGTGTGTCTCTTTTACTGTCTGGTTGGGGATAGAATGTGATTTCCGCATTCCATTCACAAGCGTAAATGAAATAGATGAATTAGTGCACGGCAAATATTTGTTATCATTTGTATCCGCACCTACACATTGGAGAGATATTATATTTCCAGTAACACTGACGTAGTTATCCACGAAACATCAAGACACCATGTACTCCTATTGATTGAAGATGACGTTACTGTGTGAAAATCCATCTTGAAATTAAATAATTACAATACACTGTTTTCCACTTGTCTAAAATAAAAGTGAAAATTAGACAAGTGAAAATCAGTGTTTTGTAATTATTTAATACCGTATTGCACTCAACTCGGTTTTAATCATCTCCAGATGATGCCAACTTAGTTGGCATAACGCGCGTCGAGTGCTGTATACGGTGTTTTGGTGTTTCGTGGAAAACTACGTCAGTGTTATCTTCACATTCACATGACAACATCAATCTCAGCTAATCTAAGTAGTTTTACGGTTACGGAGGCTATATCAAAAGAAATTAAGCTTTTATTTATGCAGTGTAACCGGAAAACAACTTAAATTAGCTGAGGTTGGTGATAAAAGGAACACACCTAAATTATTTGTGCCAAAAAATGCAAATATGTTTACGTGACCATGATTCACATTTTTAAATATGAGCTCTATATGCAAGGTAATTAGAGAACTTTAAGGAAGTACTGGAACAAATCATGATCACTTTGTCCACGAATCAGTAGTTGCTTTTTATAGTAGTATTTTATTTGCACTGTGGATCAGGTCACTTCTGATGAGAGCTACCGCGCTTGAATTCGCCACGAGAGGTGCTAGTGTACGGAAAGGTCAATATCGACTGAACGTTAATGTTAACTATGGCTTTTTAACGCTAGTTTTCAGTAATTTTTGCAAAAATTAGCTGAAAAACATTTAACACAATGATGGCAAAAGGGGACAATAGTAATTTACTTGCCCAGTAGGGAAATTATTGTACTTATCAGAAGTGTGTTATGTCATTAAAGTTAGGTTATAACAAGGATGAGCATGTACATAATTATTACTCACGATTTTCTGTAGTAGACTCCTTTGATAACGCATAATCGTTAGGATTAAAATGTTTCTTACAAACACACGAATGTTTCGAAGGAGTAAAGTTGTCTCTATCAACCACTGTTTTAGGCGAGTTTTGTTTCTCGGAAGCATATGTCCGCCTTTTGTTTCCGAACAAAATGGAACTGCACAACACTGAGGCACAATTAACAGGGTTTTTTATTTGCTGGTATATGAAATAATTATAATGAAACACTATAAACTTTTCCCGCGCCTTACAATAACTTTTGACACGACCTTACTCGACCAGTGGCGCTAACTGGTGGGCCTAAAAACGTTAGTCCTCAATAAGTCAACTATTTTCATGTTTTATTTACAACTGATCTGAAATCAAAAGTAACCAAGTCAGTTCTCCTCTTGCCGATGCTGCTCCACCTCGGATGAAAGAATCACATGTGATCTTTAGATCAGTAATGTAGTGGGGTAAGGAAAGCGGCAAACGGTTGACCGTATAAACAGGTTTTGCATGTCGCAACAATAAATTTGCATATTTTTTCATAAAAAAATATCGCTTTTGCAATTACTAGAAACGCATATTACACTTATACGTCTCTCTGTGGTAAAATCGATAAAACATAAACATAATAAACATATGAAATCTGAGAGTATTTTATATTCTCAGTATGAAATAAACGTGTGCCTCCTAAATACGCATGCGCGCCTGACATCCGAAGCTTCTCCACGTTTTGTTTGCGCCTCGTGCAGGTCACATCCATAGACATATAATCATATGTCTATTGTCACATCTAACCAGATCAAAAGAGATAATATTTTTTCTGTTCTGTGGTGATCAAGTGAACTGACCATCGGTGCAAATAAAATATTTCATATATCTTGATGCGTGAAACCTATATACTAAAAATTAATATGGATTGGTTAGATACAAATTTCCTGTTCCGTGAGGTTACAAAAGTAAACTGTTTGCTTACGGTTGGAATAATATAGTTCTGTGTTGGAGTAGAGCACGAAAATTCGGCTAGGTAATTAGCTGTATATGCAACCAATAATACGCCAACTTGTTTATATTTTGTGTACTATTTTCTGTATTTGTTTATTTTATTCATAATCAGTAATCATCACTTAATCAGTTCATCGGTTAGATTAGGTATTTCAAATTATTTTAATGTCAAAAAGAAAAATTAATCTAAGTAATGTTAAGAAAGGGAAAGTACCTATTGCCATAAATGATGTTTTTTTTGGCAGCAACAAAATTTTGAATACCACGTTCTTGGTCAATAATCATAGTAATTTGGCGAAGTTTTTCACTGGACAGGTATGTACTGAAGTACTAAACTAATTTATGTAGTTACCTACATTATTGTATTATATTATTTAAAATGTTTCTCTATAATTATCAGTATTAATAAATGAAAAAAGGAAAAATGCCTCTAATTTTTTTAAGGATCAAAAAATTGATGTCAAGGGTCAAATTATAAACTACATAAAAGTGGGAAATGGGGTTAAAAATGTTCTTTGTTTTCCCGGAGCTCTAGGAACTATTTGGACTGATTTTAAGCCTCAGATTACGGGGTTTGATAAGAAAAAATTTACTGTGTTCGCATGGGACCCCCCTGGTTATGGATGCAGTCGTCCTCCAGAAAGAAGTTTTGACAGAAAATTTTACCACACTGATGCTGATACTGCATATCATTTTATGATGGTATTTATGTTGGTGAAACATTACAAACTTTTCTCTTACATTGCGTACACAACAAAATATGACATTAGACACATACTTCTCGAGTAAATGTGTTTCAAAATTGTCATTTTAGCCATACTATTTTTCAAATTCCAACAGGCACCAATTATACACGTGTAGTAATGAGTTATGCCGATTGAAATATTTATTAGAATATCCGGTCATTCTTTACAACAGCCACTTCTGCCTGACGAAAAAAACAAATACACAGTACGATGCTCCGTCATGTTAGGAATACATCCCACATAATTATATTGTAACACGCCACGCCGTTCCCACACACAAGATCGCTCCTTCACTTGTCCTGGGAGGCGGGCTGTCAATGTAAGGGTAGCGTAGCTGCCACCAGGTCAGGTAAGTTTAGTTTCCGCCTGACCTCGGAAATAGTAAATTTAATCAACAACAAAAATAAAACTTAAGATGTTATTTAAGAAAAGGCACCTTCGGAGGGCAAGAGCCCGGCCACGGCTTATATGCGTGGTCTTTAGGGTGAAGATGAGATGAGAGAAATAAATAGTTGTCTTTATACGAAAAATAAGTATATTAACATAAAGCAAAATAATATATGTAGTTACAGGTTAAAAATCAATATATTATCTGATTAAATAATTTTACCAGAAAAAGAAAAAAATGAATAATTTAAATATATTTACTAGGCTAAACAACTGGGTTACCTGCCCAAAAAAATGGTAACATAAGAAAACTTTAAAATTTCTATACTGACATAAAATTAAAAATTCTAGTGTTGGAAAACAAACCGAGTAAAATAACAACTAATCAACAAAATAAAATAAAAACACAATCCTTAAGGGAAAAATTATTCTTGTACGTTAAAGACGTAAGCAATATTTTTCTTCAGAAAAGAAAATTCAACTTACTATCTAAACAGGATAACATTCCTGTATTTAAAATAACTCGGGACCCTATTATATATTTCCCTCCTTAAATAAAACTTTCTTTATAGTGAGCCGCCCTATATAGAAATTTCACACTATTAACACCAATTACAAACCATACAACACAAAAATGTAAATTGTAAAATTCCAGATGTCGGTCCGCCCTGTAAGCCAAAGCAAGTTCTACCTATTTTAAATATTTCAATTTAAACTTAAATTTGATTTTGAACCCCACTGGTTAGTATATCTTTAATATTTCTTTTCGAAACATACAAAAACAGACTCACCCTTTTCCTGATCCACCCTCTGTCAACAGGGAAACGAAAAAGTTTCTCACTTCACTTTTTAGTGTGGAACAAACTTCACTCCACGAACCCACACTTTATCTACTAATCCAAAAAATCAAATCACGACCAACCCTCTTAACAAAACTCCAGAAAATAAACCTCCCCCTAAGACAGAATTTCTTTATACTAATTATGCTCCGCGCATATAATCCGGCTTCGAACCGTCGTGCCAACTCCCTTAAAAATCACACGAAAAAAAAAAAAAATCGCTTTAATCAAAACAACCCCTAAATTTAACCCTTAGGGAAACGCGCTCTCGCGTCTGGTCTCCACCGAACCGTTGGACCAACTCTCTTTTCCACAAAATCTCACAATAATAAAAAAAACGCTTTAAACAAAATCACCCCTAAATTAACCCTTAGTGTACCGCGATCTCACGTCTGGCCTCCACCAAACCGTTGGGCCAACTCCTTTTCCACAAAATCTCACAATAATAAAAAAAACGCTTTAAACAAAATCACCCCTAATTTAACCCTTAGTGTACCGCGATCTCACGTCTGGCCTCCACCAAACCGTTGGGCCAACTCCCTTAACAAAATCGCACACGAAAAAATCGCTTTAATCAAAACAACCCCTAATTAACCCTTAGTGTACCGCGAGCTCACATCCGGCCTTCACCGAACCGTTGGGCCAACTCTTTTTTTTCTCCACAAAATCTCACAATAATAAAAAAAACGCTTTAAACAAAATCACCCCTAATTTAACCCTCAGGGAAACGCTCTCTCGCGTCTGGCCGCCACCAAACCGTTGGGCCAACTCTCGTTTTCTTTCCCCCTCTAAAAATTTCGTCTCCTTTTCTTTTTGCTGACTTTAGCAAAATCTTTTCCTTCTAGAAGTTTCTGTTTAAAATCTATAGTAACGAATTTCTCCTAGCCGATCATACATGCAGGGACCTCTTCACGCCGCGAGTCAAACCTCCCAAGTTTCTCTCCCAGCATTCTACGTTACGTTCTACTCTCTTCCCAATTGGTTGCTCCGCAGCATCCCATTGGCTCTTTCTAATTTCGCGGCCAGTTTAGCTCCTCCAACAATTCACAGATGCCCCGGTAGGTATTAATTTTACTATAATTCTACGCATTTACTTTGTCCCAAATATTATTTGCTGACAAGCCGAAACTCAGGTGTGAGAAAGTTTCCCAGAAAAATTTCTCAAGCGCGATAAGAAATTACTTCGCTGGCAATACGGTTATTTCTGGCCGTGAAGCCAAAACATTTCTTACTAACTCATATATACAGGGTGGCCCACAAAATAATCATACATATAAAATAAACTAATTAAATAAAAAAAAATCTATTACAAAGCAAGCCTCGCCTTGCTACAATACTTCCCTCTTTAAAAAAGTTTTGGCCTTACTCCTGGCCATAACTTTTAGCTATTAACATTCTAACATTTTAAATTTCTTAAATACGCTTCCCTAATATCATAAAGGGTTTTCCCTCTTAACTTAACTTAACCTATGTTTACATAAACAAACTTGGTTCCTTAGTCCTACTGTTTACAAGGATTTCCCGACATTCAAGAATACGCACTTCGCGCACAATGCACAACACCTTTCCAACGCAGCTCTTTTCCACCCAAAGTTATACTGCCCTGCTCCATGTACTATGGCTAACCTACAGTAGGCATAAGGGGTAGGGGGTCAAAATGTCTAAAATTTAACTGTCTCATTTCGACTCTGCCTCCGTCCAATGAGGTTCAGTCGATAAGTTCGGGTATACTCGCACTTGGTCCGTATAGTCTTTCTCACTCTTATCCCTTCCGTCGCTCACAACAGTCTTAAGTCCTTCACTCACGGTTTTTGTGTCCTTTCGTAACGGATTGTTCACCGATTGATGGCGATGAATCACCCACATCGTAAGCGTGTTCCATAGACAGGCTAGTAGCGCGATACCTCCTCCAACCGTCTGGTACAAATGTAGTCCATTAATAATAACTCCTATGGCGTACTTGATGATGCGAAATATGACATAGAACCCTATCAGGCCACTCATAAATATTCCTATGTCAGAAAACCAACCCCACATCTATTTCATGGTTGAATGTGCCAATTCTTTCATTTCCTCCGGATCAAATATTTTGACGGTTGAAAACCCTTGTCCGCCTGTTTCCATCCCCGCAGCTCGGCGCGTAATGATATTTTCTACTATTTTTCTTTCAATCCCAAAAGCGAGCAATTTTTGTACCTTCCCAATTTCTTCCTGGGTATAAAGTCCTTTTGATCCCAGTGGTTGAATAGGCTGAAAGTCTATCTTCGGGTATGCCGCAACTTCCAATTCTTTTGGAGGGTGTTTTACTATTGGGTGTGGAACTAGTCCAATCTACTCTCCCTCAATATGATACAATGGTGGCGTTAAACTGTTACAATCTATTTCCTGCCCGTAATTTTGTAAAATTCTCGTTACAGGTGCCATAAACCTAGATCGATTATTCACTAACACCGGAAGCTCTTGATAGCATCTAGTAGTTCGTCGCACAGTCATCTGCTTAGGTACACACTTTAGGATGTACAAAACCTCCCCTAGTACATGGCCAACATATCCTTCTTTATCTTGTATTAACTGGCTTACCGTATTTGGCGTTATAGGGGCCATCAACAATCGATTTTTCAATATTTCTCTCTGCAGCATACATCTTCTATGTATAGTATCCTCATATAACATATCTAGACTACGTTTATACGACTGTTCAACATATAGGAACTTGCTATTAACATACAGCATCAAGTCGGTATCTTCAGTAAGAAGTACTATAGACGGGTTGAAAATAGCCTCTCTCCCTTCACAAACAAGCAACTGAGGGTGCTCTGTTTGCCATAATTCTAAATTGCACAATCGGACTTTCTTCACTAACGATACTGCAAACACTTTGGACTCCTTATCCACTACTATATATTGTTCGTTCGTTAATACATTAGTGATCTTTTCGGCTCGCCCACTATAAATTAGACTCAACTGTTCCTCGCACACCGTCCCTGACTGGTGATCCCACGTACTTTCTCCATAGGTAGAATCAAAACAATACTGCTCCAAGAATGGGCAGGTTACCCCTCCTTTCAAACTAATTTCATTGTCTTTTAACTTCACCCTCGCGAAGTAATCCATAGTTTGCACTTTTACTGTAGCCGTCACAACTACATTACTCCAGGACCTACCATTCTCCTGGTAATTAACTCCTTCACATCTTCCAGCGTTATCCACTGACCCAAACAATGTCATGGAAGCCGTGGTAGTCCCATTTAATAATATTTGTCCGATGATTTGCTGATTGATTTTCACCGTTAGATAACGATGAATGTTCCGGCATTCCTCAGCACCCACTTGATGAACATAATTTAGCAGTCCTCCCGCCACTACAGAGCTATGGCTATGCATGCCACAGTATGTAATAAGTCGTGTAACGTCTATTAAACACGTCCACACATGTTGCAGTCCTATTTCGGTTCTTTGTACAACTCGTACTGGCACCGATTCACTCGCATACGCCGAACTTGGTTCCGGACACTTCGCCACGTCTCGTAGTGATATTGCCGTAATGTTTGTATTTTCGTCTTCACAATCATACCCGATTAACCCCATTACCTCGTGCCACTGAGACAGCCAAGTACAGATTACCAAAATCGCGGCAACCATCTGCTGATTCATCCTAACCATTATGCCTTCTTCTTAATTTCTCGCCTATCCAAAATACACAGATATATGAATAATACATCAGTCATTAACTCTAACATATCCTAAAATAGAATATTACAAAATTCAACTTTCTTATTTTACCCCTCAGATCTAATGCTTGCATTGGGTCCCAGCAGTGCAACCATTACACCATACAAAAAATTAAAAAATATTAATTTATAACTTCATTAACTTTTCTGCTCAACTTCTTATCCCAACCCTGAAGGAATACTTACTGACACTCCAGTAATTAAGGCATACCAGCCATATATTCTGATATATCACCCTTAATTGAGTCAATCACTTACTTTCGGTAATTACAAAGGTCCTACTGGACTAGATCCCAAAAAAAAAACTCCATAATTTAACTTGCTCCAAACACCGCATTTTTATTGAGACAAAATACCCCGCGGTCCCTAACTAATCAATAACACCTTCTCTATATCAAAGGCAATCCCCCCAATGGGATAAAAAAACATCATACAACAACTTGGTCAAGACCCCGCAATTTCATAAGGCAAAATACACCGCGGTTACTAACTACCCAATAACACTATACTATACTATACGCTTAACTACAAACTAGAGATATTTACAAGTTAAGCCTATCCGGAGGCCGTCGCGTTCGCGTAGACCTTTGCAGCGGTACCTGAATTTCCGCATTGGATATCTCATCGTCCCCTGCCGTGTCATCACCTTTCCTTATAACGTTTGTTTCCGCCTCTATACCTTCTTCTGAGTTATCGTAAACCTCCACCCATTGTGGAAAGACTGGTCTCCAGGTCTGTTGAGTGGTTTTATCTACGTTTATTTCTTCCTGATCGTTCATCTCCTCATCAGATTCTGTATCATCCTCACTGCTCATGCTTTCTCTTTGATAAAACTTCTTCAACCGGTTGATATGAACTACTTGCTCCTCTCGGCTTCCTACCTTCCGTACCTTATAGGTTACCGGTCCGACGACATCTATTACTCTATAAGGTCCTGTCCATGGCTTAACAAGCTTCCTAGATAGTCCCTGTTTTACACTCACGTCTTTCATATAAACAAGTTCTCCTTGTCCAAAAGTCCTCCTTTCGGTCTTTTTGTTAACTCTGGTGATCCGTGTACCTTTTACCTTCTCCGTCTTGGTTCCAACATCAAGATGAGACAAATTAAAATCTTCTATCCATTTATCGTTGGACACATCAATTTGGCAAATCGTCTTGGTTTTTTCTTCAATTTCAGGCGCTTCTCTCCCACTAATTGCTGTCCCAATCTTCTGCCCCTTTCTTATAGTCACCTCTTTCTTGGAGACGTTTATAATCCTAACCGGTATAATGTCCTTATTTTCGATAACTGCCTGGGCCACGTGAGCTTCCTTATTACCTATTTCTACTGGTTTACAGACCAGCACTTCCCCATTAAGTTGTCGTTTTAGTCTTCCCAGGCACATAACTTTTGTTCTGGGTGGTACAATAACCTTTTCTACAGATAATATTCCCGTCTCCCTTCTATCAGTAGACTCCCCTGGTCCCTTAATCTTCTTCCTCTTGCATCTTTTGCTGGGCTCATCCCCTCTTACCGTAGATAGTTTTTCCATCAACTCGACCAAGGCATTTTCCAGACTTTCTAATCTGTCTTGAAGATCCTTAATTCCCGGTTGCCTAACTTCCTTAATTTCTTCCAAGACCTCCAGATTCCGGGCTACTTTTTCCTTATTATTGGCGTCCTTTGTCCCGTCCACACTACAATACACCTGAGCGTCCACTGTTATCTGATTCTTTTTTATTTCCTACGACTTTATAAAAATTTTCCACTTCCTTTTTGTCCATATCCGTGAGGACTTCCCTCTTAGGATTCATCAGAGTATTTCTCGTAGCCGCTAGTACAATTTCCACAGGTTCTTCAATACCTTGTCCTGCCAAACTACCAAAAGATCCTTCCAACACATATTCTCCACATATTTCGACGGCCGGTACTAGACCACAACTAATAACCACGTTATGTGCTGCCAGGAAGTCTCTTCCTAACAGTATGTCGACTTCCGTTTGATTTCCAAATATTTCATCCTCGCATACAATAAAATCGCCTCCAAGTTTAGTCTTGGTGATAGGTGTCTCAAGGTTTACATGGACTATACCATAGGTGTTGAGTGGATGGCCGGTAATTCCGGTTAATGTCATTTCCGTGTACTCTTCTAATCGTAGTGATTCTTCCATCGCCGTTCTATATTTCATTAAGGAGACCGCTGCCCCAGTATCGACTAAACATCCCCGCGCTTTACCATTAAGCCGCAAGGAAATTTTATAAGGCATGTCTATTCCGTCCTCTACCGTACTAAGCGTTGGTATCACTGATACAATTTTCCTCTTCCCCAGTCTATAATTTTTTTGACTCTCCGGTGTTCCCATAGTGCTGTTATCTTTACTAACTTCATTCTTCGCAGTTCTTGGCATAATACCCGTGTTTCTTCTTTCAACAACACGATCGGTTCTCTCCTCCATTTTTGTGTAGTATATCGGCTTTTCTTGACGGTCGCCCCCTGTCTCTCTTCTCGTGTTTTTCCATTTATACTCATTTTCGACGCTTCTATGTTGATTTCCATAATTCGTCCTGTTCCACCGTTCCCTATTTTCGTCACCTGCCCCACTTCTATATTTATTTTGGGGCTTATCCCTGTCTGTCCGGTATGCATCGGTCTTCCCAGAAGAACCACCATATCGCTCGCCATTATTTCTCTCCTCTCTTCTTTGTGCAAATCCATTCCATGGTTTTTTATTTCCATTATTTTCGTTAGGGCACTCTCTTGCCCAATGTCCATGCTGATGACACAAATAACAGGCACCTCTCTCGGCATACCTTTGAGTATTTTGTTGTCTAGTACAGTTCCTGGATATATGTCCAACTTCTCCGCACGAATAGCAATTTACTTGCAACATCCGTTGGCCCGTGTTCTTTCCTTGAATCATCCTCATTGTTGTTTCGTGCAGCTTCACCAACTCTTCAGCCTTATCTAAGGTCAACTGATCCTCTCGGAGCAATAATACACCTACTTCTTTCATTATCTCCTTTCTTAGCCCCATTTTAAATTGATTTAACACCAAATCGCGATTTTTCTTCCTTATTCCCGCTTGCTCTTCAATCGTAGCGTTACTTAAATCTTCTTCCAAAACCCTCGCTCCCAAAATCCTAAGCCTCGTACAGTACGCGGAAATACTTTCATCATGCCTCTGATAGCACCGACTTAAATTCAACTGGTTATCCCCCGGTAACCTACTTATTCCAAAGTTGGCTATTAATCTAGCCTTCAACGCCCAAAAATTTAACCCATCTAAGCTCGCATCGGATTTTAAGAAATCGTACGCTTCCCCAACGCATTTAAATTTCAATAACCTTAAAGTCTCATCCTCCGTCCATCCGTCCAGTCGTGCCCTTTGTTCCAATTTTTCTAAGTACCTTACAACATCCCTGCCATTAAAATTTTCAATAGTGGATGCAATCATCCCTAAAGAATACATAGCCGGGGCTCTAGGTACGGCTCCTAAATTTTGGGACGGCCCTGGTAAACCGCCCGCACTAGCTGTCGTCATAATGGGATCTGTTATAGATGTTGTAACATCTACCGTGGTAGTAGTACTAGTTATGTTAGTAGTGGGGTTCATTTTTATTTATAAAAGAAAACAAAACAAAATAAAATAAATATAGCAATAAGCACCAACCTGTATTGCGATGATTCTTCTTTTTATTTAACTCTCCTCAATCCTTTACCTATACGATTTTCCCTATCACCTTATGTAAATTAATAGTACCTACTTAACTGTTTTCCAAAACATAAATCAAAACCTTCCAGTCACTTATTTTATTACTTTTCAACAATTATTTACCTACACGACTTCTTATAGCACCCTATATAATTAAAATTAATTAGTTATTTTCCCAAAAAAAAAAATTAAGTAATTAGAACCCTGCAGTTACTTCAAAAAAAAAATTTCTGATCAGTCCTGGTATATTTACCTATACAACTTTCTGTATCACCCTGTATAAGTAAAAGTTTTTAATAATAAAAACTAAATTGAAAATTCCCAGTTCCCTCGTATAATAATATCAAAACTTTCTGATCATTCCTGGTATATAAAAGAAAAGAAAAAAAATTACCCACTTAATAACCAAAAAAAAAATTTCTTTATAATTCACAAACTATTTCGGTCTCGTCCCCTTATAACAACTTTCTCTCCGGATACTAAATATATGTAGGTCTCTATTTTCTCAATACACCTGTACTAGAATTTTTCCAATCACCTTTGGAAGAATAAAAAAAATACAACTTTTTATCTCACCTGTATAACTTTTCCAAAAGAATTCTTTTAATTCTCAATAAATTTCCCTTAAATTTATTTTACTTCCGCCACAAAATCTATTTTATTCAGTGCCACCTGTACTAAATATTTCTATCCTCCTAAACTAAAATTTCATCCTCCTGTGCTAAAATTTTTATCCACCTGTATATTTTATTTTGCCTTTAAGATTTTCTATTTCATCCCTTTCGCCTATTTATTTTATCTCACCCCTATTTTAATTAATCTCACCCCTACTTTACTTAATGCCACCTATATAAAACAAAAAAAAATCTATTTCCTCAACTATTTTATTTCATCTCACTGGTCAATTTTAAATCATCCTACCGCTCTAATTTAATTTCATCCCCTACAACTTATTTACTTCATCCCACCGTTTTATATTAATTTCATCCCATTCACTCATTTTTAAATAATCCTACTACTTTAATTTAATTTCATCCCCTTCAACTAATTTATTTCATCCCACCGCTGCCACCAGATTGTAACACGCCACGCCGTTCCCACACACAAGATCGCTCCTTCACTTGTCCTGGGAGGCGGGCTGTCAATGTAAGGGTAGCGTAGCTGCCACCAGGTCAGGTAAGTTTAGTTTCCGCCTGACCTCGGAAATAGTAAATTTAATCAACAACAAAAATAAAACTTAAGATGTTATTTAAGAAAAGGCACCTTCGGAGGGCAAGAGCCCGGCCACGGCTTATATGCGTGGTCTTTAGGGTGAAGATGAGATGAGAGAAATAAATAGTTGTCTTTATACGAAAAATAAGTATATTAACATAAAGCAAAATAATATATGTAGTTACAGGTTAAAAATCAATATATTATCTGATTAAATAATTTTACCAGAAAAAGAAAAAAATGAATAATTTAAATATATTTACTAGGCTAAACAACTGGGTTACCTGCCCAAAAAAATGGTAACATAAGAAAACTTTAAAATTTCTATACTGACATAAAATTAAAAATTCTAGTGTTGGAAAACAAACCGAGTAAAATAACAACTAATCAACAAAATAAAATAAAAACACAATCCTTAAGGGAAAAATTATTCTTGTACGTTAAAGACGTAAGCAATATTTTTCTTCAGAAAAGAAAATTCAACTTACTATCTAAACAGGATAACATTCCTGTATTTAAAATAACTCGGGACCCTATTATATATTTCCCTCCTTAAATAAAACTTTCTTTATAGTGAGCCGCCCTATATAGAAATTTCACACTATTAACACCAATTACAAACCATACAACACAAAAATGTAAATTGTAAAATTCCAGATGTCGGTCCGCCCTGTAAGCCAAAGCAAGTTCTACCTATTTTAAATATTTCAATTTAAACTTAAATTTGATTTTGAACCCCACTGGTTAGTATATCTTTAATATTTCTTTTCGAAACATACAAAAACAGACTCACCCTTTTCCTGATCCACCCTCTGTCAACAGGGAAACGAAAAAAGTTTCTCACTTCACTTTTTAGTGTGGAACAAACTTCACTCCACGAACCCACACTTTATCTACTAATCCAAAAAATCAAATCACGACCAACCCTCTTAACAAAACTCCAGAAAATAAACCTCCCCCTAAGACAGAATTTCTTTATACTAATTATGCTCCGCGCATATAATCCGGCTTCGAACCGTCGTGCCAACTCCCTTAAAAATCACACGAAAAAAAAAAAAAATCGCTTTAATCAAAACAACCCCTAAATTTAACCCTTAGGGAAACGCGCTCTCGCGTCTGGTCTCCACCGAACCGTTGGACCAACTCTCTTTTCCACAAAATCTCACAATAATAAAAAAACGCTTTAAACAAAATCACCCCTAAATTAACCCTTAGTGTACCGCGATCTCACGTCTGGCCTCCACCAAACCGTTGGGCCAACTCCTTTTCCACAAAATCTCACAATAATAAAAAAAACGCTTTAAACAAAATCACCCCTAATTTAACCCTTAGTGTACCGCGATCTCACGTCTGGCCTCCACCAAACCGTTGGGCCAACTCCCTTAACAAAATCGCACACGAAAAATCGCTTTAATCAAAACAACCCCTAATTAACCCTTAGTGTACCGCGAGCTCACATCCGGCCTTCACCGAACCGTTGGGCCAACTCTTTTTTTTCTCCACAAAATCTCACAATAATAAAAAAAACGCTTTAAACAAAATCACCCCTAATTTAACCCTCAGGGAAACGCTCTCTCGCGTCTGGCCGCCACCAAACCGTTGGGCCAACTCTCGTTTTCTTTCCCCTCTAAAAATTTCGTCTCCTTTTCTTTTTGCTGACTTTAGCAAAATCTTTTCCTTCTAGAAGTTTCTGTTTAAAATCTATAGTAACGAATTTCTCCTAGCCGATCATACATGCAGGGACCTCTTCACGCCGCGAGTCAAACCTCCCAAGTTTCTCTCCCAGCATTCTACGTTACGTTCTACTCTCTTCCCAATTGGTTGCTCCGCAGCATCCCATTGGCTCTTTCTAATTTCGCGGCCAGTTTAGCTCCTCCAACAATTCACAGATGCCCCGGTAGGTATTAATTTTACTATAATTCTACGCATTTACTTTGTCCCAAATATTATTTGCTGACAAGCCGAAACTCAGGTGTGAGAAAGTTTCCCAGAAAAATTTCTCAAGCGCGATAAGAAATTACTTCGCTGGCAATACGGTTATTTCTGGCCGTGAAGCCAAAACATTTCTTACTAACTCATATATACAGGGTGGCCCACAAAATAATCATACATATAAAATAAACTAATTAAATAAAAAAAAATCTATTACAAAGCAAGCCTCGCCTTGCTACAATATGTTGCGCTTATGATGGGAAATGCCACAAAAAAAATAATAAAATTTTTCAATGCGTTTGGTGGAATTTACGATAACCCTCATACGGCGCGTTTAACTTACACATATACATTCTATATCTGCTTTATATGACTCCTTATGGGTTGACAGCGCCGGTACAATTAACTATTGTCCCTTGCCCCAAAACAGTGCGAAAATACGAAATATATTTGCGCAACATTTCCTTTGCAGCAAATGTCTTCTATAGAGACACTTTACGCGTGTGTACAAAAAAAACACGAAAAATATAGAAGTGGCTGTTGTAAAGAATTACCGAATATCCATTTTTATAGAGATTGGGTATTAAAAAGTTTTCTTTATTGGGATGGAGTGATGGAGGTATTTCCAGTCTCATTTTGTCTGCAACACATCCAGAGAATATTGAGAGATTGATTGTTTGGGGTGCAGGTTCTTATATTGTTGAAGAGGAGGTCAAAACTTATGAAAGTATGTTTAAATATATGATCACTTTGTACTTTATTTTTGTTTCCTTGAAGAAAGGCATACTTTAAATCATTTCCAACAGCACTGGCGATTCCAAGAATTTTTGTCACTGTGGCGGATATTAACAGTGGCAGATTCATGTATGTTTTTTAATACTAGACAATAGATCCGTTTCTGTTTGGCGAATCTGAATGATACTAAATGTTCATTCTTTCTTTGTTTAAATCTTTTTAAAATATGTAATAATTCGTTAAAATATTGCTTATAAATATAACGAATACTCTTTAGTAAGTAGTATAAATGAAGCAAGGATGAACATCCAGTGTCGCCCTCTATCAGTGAATGCCCACATTTAAGGGTTTTTCTAGTTTCGGCTTTCATCAACGTCTGACGACTTAAGCTTTAAGCATTTTGATGCTTTATCTTTGTTTAACATGTTATAAAACATTAAACTCGTAAAGCGCTTTAGCCGCTGCATGGTGATAAATGTCTTTCCACGTCTTTGGTGGTGTATGTCATTGGTCATGACTCATGACTGCCTGGCAATAATTACTAACCATATTTAGTTAGGCAGAACAGTCATATATTTATGCTATGCGTAAACTATTCGTTTCGCTGTTTATTATTAACACCAAGATACATATTCTTCTAACGTGTTGATATATGAAAAACTCTTATAGGCAATAATTTTTTAGAGGTTAGGAATATTAACAAATGGTCAGACAAAATGAGATCACCTCTTGTGGCAATTTACACAGAAAAAGGTCTGCAAAATATGTGGAATCAATGGTGTGATGCTGTTACAAATATTCAAAAAAAACGGGGGAGACATTTGCAGAAGTTATTTGGAACACATAAAATGCCCCACTCTAATTTTACATGGAAACAGGGATCCAATGCTAGCTGATGAACATCCTGACTATTTACTTTCTCATATTAAGAATGCTAGGTTCGTTTCAGTAGTGTGGAGACATCGTTGAATGCATGTTTGTCTTTATGTTGTAGGTTGTACAGATTTAGGAAGGGTAAACATAACATTCACTTGAAATATTCCGAAGAATTTAATAAAATTGTGACAGATTTTATACTGAATCCTTGTAAATAAATGAAAATTATACTAAAGTGATAAAGCAGATGGGAAGGCGTACCTCTAATTTGTTATTAATGTTGTTAAATTTCGAAATAAATTTATTCGAAAATAAATTGTTGGTTTCTGTTTTTACCTAGATATTAGTATTATTTAGATTTAGTTGGTAAAAATAAATTATATACAGTGGCGGCAGACTATTCGGAAATCACAACAAATAATAACTCAATCTTTTTTTATTCTGAAAATAATATAAGAAAATTCAAATATTGTTTTGATGTTACTATTGTTAAAGTGTATATATATATTTTCTCTGACCGAAAACATTCCACTTGGTGCTTACGAAATAAAAAGTTTGATCCTGGCTTTACGATAAAAACCGTAAAAGGGTATTGCCGGATAAGCATAGTGAAAAATGCCCCAGAGCCAAATTGGACTTTCAATACATGGCTTGTTAGCTCTATATTAATAAACAATTTCTGCCGAGTTTTAAATTCGTACCCCTACAGTGGGGCCAGTTATGGCGGAAATGTGATTTTCAGTTTTTATTTAATTTCGCTTTTCCTGATGCACTGAAAATTCTGAAAAAAATCAAGGTCCATATAGTCTCAAGGCTGCACGTCAGGAATTTTTTTCATATTTTTTGGCTTAAAATTCAGCTTGCCTAAAATTTTTGAAATATTGAATTTTCTTTTTTTTATGATTTTATCAAGTGACTATCTTTATTTTTTTTACAGTAATAACTACTTCATATGCTTGTTGGCTTGTAATTTTTTCAGATTTTTTAAAATGGTGGGCCATGGTGTAAAAAATTAAAACTCGATTTTGGGGTGTTTGGGGTCTTAATCTTTATTCTTGAATATATTGTAATTTATAATATTATCAATAGTGAATAGTGCATAAGTATTGTAGTAAGTATATATGTATACAATGGTATTACGTCTTCAATCTTCATCGCTATCATTGTTGATTACTGGATTTATTTGTTCAACATCGAAAAGTTTACTTAATATCTCTGCAGGTCTTACAATTTTGGAAATATATCGAGCGTGAGATAAGTAGTAAATTATTGCAGCAATGTGTGAACAACACCCGACTGTGCGTCTACCATTTGCACACTCGCAGTAATATCGTCTCACTCCTCGGAAACCAACGGAATTTGGCTCTTAATCTATAAAACATTTATAAGTTTTACTATTAATATGTCGCGACCTCACTTCTACTTTAATTATATTATTATTGTCTTTAATATAGGCCATATTGATGTTATTACCGGAGTCCATCAGTTCTGCTAAGTATATAGTAACAAAAGTTCGCTGGGTCGTTGAAGCAATTCACGGTGTAATCGGACAGAAATACTGCTTCATCAGCAGTTGGATAACAAATTACTTCCTAGAGTCCGTGCATATTTTCGGATAGCTTTTTTTTTACAAAATAGATTTGGCAAACGTTTTTCAGATATTAATCTTTCCGAAGAAATTCTGTCCGAAATGACATCGCAGCAAACTGTGGAGAATACTTTAGCTTTAGAGATCGATACGAAACATTGGACTAGGCGAAAGGTTCCATTTCAACAGTTGAAATCCTCAGACCTCCTTGATTTCCCAGAAATGACACAGAAGGACTTAAAAATTTTATTCACTGGATCGTATCAATTATCACAAGCAGTATCATACTTAGCAGAACTGATGGACTCCGATAATAACATCAATATGGCCTATGTTAAAGACAATAATAATATAATTAAAGTAGAAGTGAGGTCACGACATATTAATAGTAAAACTTATAAATGTTTTATAGATTATGAGCCAAATTCCGTTGGTTTCCAAAGAGTGAGGCGATATTACTGCGAGTGTGCAAATGGTAGACGCACAGTCGGGTGTTGTTCACACATTGCTGCAATAATTTACTACTTATCTCACGCTCGATATATTTCCAAAATTGTAAGACCTGCAGAGATATTAAGTAAACTTTTCGATGTTGAACAAATAAATCCAGTAATCAACAATGATAGCGATGAAGATTGAAGACGTAATACCATTGTATACATATATACTTACTACAATACTTATGCACTATTCACTATTGATAATATTATAAATTACAATATATTCAAGAATAAAGATTAGACCCCAAACACCCCAAAATCGAGTTTTAATTTTTTACACCATGGCCCACCATTTTAAAAAATCTGAAAAAAATTACAAGCCAACAAGCATATGAAGTAGTTATTACTGTAAAAAAATAAAGATAGTCACTTGATAACATCATAAAAAAAAAAGAAAATTCAATATTTCAAAAATTTTAGGCAAGCTGAATTTTAAGCCAAAAAATATGAAAAAAATTCCTGACCTGCAGCCTTGAGACTATATGGACCTTGATTTTTTTTCAGAATTTTCAGTGCATCAGGAAGAGCGAAATTAAATAAAAACTGAAAATCACATTTCCCTCCATAACTGGCCCCACTGTAGGGGTACGAATTTAAAACTCGGCAGAAATTGTTTATTAATATAGAGCTAACAAGCCATGTATTGAAAGTCCAATTTGGCTCTGGGGCATTTTTCACTATGCTTATCCGGCTATACCCTTTGAAGGTAATTTTTTAAAATTTCAAAATTTCAAGCAAATTTTTTTTATAAAGAGTAGGCCGAACGAGTCAATTGTAAGTTTTATTTCTTCCACGATATGTGCACTCGATCTCTGAGAAATATTAGCTGTTTGCATTCAACAGTCGAGACACTGGAGTCGGTTAAAAATCAGTAAAATACACATATTTTCAGCACTGTGTTATTCTTCAGGGGTATTAATTATGTGAATTTATATTCTCTTTGCACAAAAACTACTATCTTTCAGCTTTGAAATGCCATCTTGAACGTGTAGATATCTTTAAAAGAAATTTTTTTTACAGCTAAAAATATTAAAGCATAAAAATGACGTTTTCTAAATGTTTTAATTCTGGCAGGCGGGAACAGACGCATGCGAAAATTAAATGACGGTGGATTTCCTTCTTTGAAACCCTAAAGAAGATTCTCACATAGTTTGAGAAAAATCTAAAATAAGCTGGCTTTACCGATTAGACGATTTCATATGGAATGACTCATGAATTAGATAAAATTAACTTAAATTATTCAAATTACTTTTTCAGAGTTTATCGGTACTTTGAAAATTCCAGCATGACAGTGATCCTAAGCATCCTGCTAGAAGTATAACTGCCTGGCCTCAAGATAATCATTTGGAAGTTTTACAGTGGCCTTCTTGTAGCCCAGACCTTAACCCCATAGAAAATCTCTGGATGATAGGTTGAGTCACACTTTTCAAAATGTTGACGGCATGAGGCAAGCATGGGCAGACATTCCAGTAGAGACATGTAAATGTTTAGTAAAGATTTAGAGAAAGTTTATAATATTAATATTATGGTTTCAATTAGTTTACTGCTTATAAAACTGTGGTGTTTTCCAATGTTAAGAAATATATTGTTAAAAAAATGCTCATCTTTTATTTTATACAAAAATAAAAAATATACGCTATAACAATAATAGTAACATCGAAATAGTATTATTAATTTCAGAATAAAAAAAAGATTGAATTATTATTTGCTGTCGTTTCTAATTTCTGCCGCCACTGTATAGTACTTGATAAAGAATTTTTTCTCTCGCAAGAATCTTTAACAGTTCAACCAATTGAAGAAGTTTATCAAAGATAATCATTTAAATTCTCAGATTATGAATTCTTTCTTAATATGTGTTTAAATCAGTATGTTTGAAATTTCAAGTGGCTTGCAATGGTGGCTGGTAAAATTAGGCTATACCATATCTCAATATTGGAGCATGGAATCCAAACAATATTTTAAGGCACGACTATCAGTATTGAATGAAGAAGTTTTGCAGAAAAAAATTTGAGAAAAAAAAAGTACAAAAATGCGCTGCTATAAGTTATGACATTTTGAAACTTAAGTTCTTCATTGTGTAAATTTCAAAATGTTATAACTTTATAAAAAATAGTTTGGAAATATTTTGCTAATGGTCTAGAAGTAATCTGGGGTTGCAGCACATTTTTCTAACTTTTTTCTCAATTTTTTTCTGCACAACTTCTTCATTCAGTACTGGTAGTCCTGTCATAAAATATTGCTTGTGTTCCATGCTTCGATCATAGTGTTTATGATCAAAGGTTTAAACTATGTTATACACAGGTCTGCCACCATTATCAATTCTAAGAATACGAATTGTATGAATTGTAGTAAACACCCTGTACAGTATATTTCAATGATGTTGCAACAAACTTTGAGGGGTGATTTCTCCCGTCAGAAAAAGCAAAAAAAAATCAACATTTTCCCAAAAAAAAGCTTCATAAGCATTCTACAATGCTTTATATATAAAGCATAATATTACTAAGGCTTTTTAAATACATTGTACCATTCACTGGTAAGCCAGGTAAAGACACTTTTCAGGTGTGCTGCGTACAAAATTTGTCTGCAAAAAATTCACCAAAAACGGTTAACTATCTAAATGATTACAGAAAAAAATAATTACAGCTAAATCGAAGGTGTTTCTTCTTTTTAAAAATGAATCATTTCAAAATACACACAGGCGACATTTTGTTATATTTTTAAACTGTCAACACAAAACAAAATTGCCTATTACTGTCACACTGAGTCATGATTTTTGTTTGGAAACTTTTAAGTGTGATGCCACTACTTTTTTGAGTTCATTATCAGTTATCAGTATCACATAACAGATAAAGAGTATTTATTACTCATCGATCCAGTTTGCTGGTATTTGTCATATTTTAGTTTGAAATTCTGCGCCAAATTTAAATTAAAAACTCTGCAGTACTGAAATCGTAAGGCGATAAAAAAATCCTAGCCGAAAAGTACTGACTAGAAAGAGACAAGAATACTTTTGTTTGCCGAGCCGGAAACGTTCTTCGACTTGTCATTTTTGTAGTTTTGAAGAAGCTTATGTGTTAAAAAAATGTCGATTTTAGCTAGCCCTTTATCAGTTGCAGGTTCCAGGACTTCTGGGGCCCCTGTGCGCTCTCAAAATGGTATGTTTAAATAATTTTTATGTCGTTTTATTTATTATTTCACTCTACTTAACCTAAACTAATATTGTCACGCGTTGAGGTGTGGTACAAATACACCCAAATTTGGTATGAAAATAGCTCAAGTTATATGCATTTTCCAGTAATGGCAGCGGCAACTATAGCAAATATAGTAAAAAGTTCTTTGGGTCCTGTGGGCTTAGACAAAATGTTAGTAGACGATATAGGGGATGTTACCGTAACTAATGATGGGGCAACTATTTTGCGCCTTTTGGAAGTAGAGCACCCGGCTGCGAGAGTTCTAGTTGAATTAGCACAACTTCAGGATGAAGAAGTTGGGGATGGAACCACATCTGTCGTTATAATCGCAGCTGAGTTATTGAAGGTGAGAGAATAGTTGCGTTTATCCGAGCATATCGCTATCTGATCGAATTTTCGCCCATCAGCGATCATGTTTCTGCAAGGCAGAACGGTTTTAGTTAAACAGCTGTCATTTCTGCCATCTGTTAACGCATGAAGTTTCTTTTTTTTGCTTTCATATTTTATCTATTTTCCAATATTAATTAACAAAATATCTTTTGCCCATTTGCTGATAATATAAATAATAACAGAAAAATTTTACTTTTTTTATTAAAATGGCAACCGTATCATGAGCGCTCAATTCAAACAGTGCCATTTGGCTGACCAATTCATAATCACTTTAGTAGCAATCTGCTCGGATGAATGCAACTAATAGTAGGTGCCTTTGTGCATAAAAGATGTGGCACTAATGTAAACTTGTCTTTTATTTTGTTTGCGTTAACAAGTTAATGGCTGTCTGTCGTGGTAGTTTAGTGCTACACTTTATGAGCAAACAAAAAGATCCCATGACTTTTTTTTTGTTTTGAAACTTGCCAAAATTAAGTTTTTATTAAAATATAATACTTTTCATTAGAATGCTGATGAACTGGTAAAACAAAAAATCCACCCAACATCGATAATCAGTGGCTACAGGTTGGCATGTAAAGAAGCTTGCAGGTATATACAAGACCACCTTACAATCCCAGTCGATGAATTAGGAAAAGAATGCATCATTAATGTAGCCAAAACGTCCATGAGTTCAAAAAATAATTGGGGCGTATCCTTTTTTTCATAAATATGTTCATACTTGTTAAAATTAAAGAATTCTTGCATTTCAGCAAAGTTTTTACCTTAACTATATCTCAGTGATGCAGATTTATTTTCTACAATAGCAGTGGATGCTGCAAACGCTGTTAAGGTTACAGACTCTAAAGGAAATGCCTTGTATCCTATCAAAGCTGTGAATATTTTGAAGGCTCATGGTAAAAGCGCAAGGGAGAGTTTCTTGATTCAAGGTTATGCTTTGAATTGTACCGTCGCCAGTCAAGCCATGCCCAAGAAAATCGTTAATGCCAAAATTGCCTGTTTGGACTTCTCATTGCAGAAGGCTAAAATGAAGATGGGAGTACAGGTAGATAAAAATATATTAACCATCTCTATATTCCTTTTTTAGTGATCCCCAGGGCTCAGCAATGGGCCTGTTAAAGTTTCATGCTGTGGATAGGAAACAATTTATATTATGACGATTGCTTTTCTTCTTTAGGTACTTATCAACGATCCTGACAAATTGGAAGGAATCCGCGCTAGAGAACTTGACATCACTAAAGAACGCATCCAGAAGATCTTGGCAACTGGTGTCAACGTAATCTTGGTTTCTGGAGGAATTGATGATTTGTGTCTTAAATATTTCGTTGAGCAGGGAGCAATGGCCGTGCGTAGGGTCAAGAAAGCTGACTTAAAGCGTATAGCTAAAGCTACAGGAGCTACGTTTCTTACATCTCTTACAAATATGGAAGGTAGATTTAATATATTTTCATTAATACAATAAAAAAAATACTTACGTTAAATGAGTTTTGTAGGCGATGAAACGTTCGAATCTAGTATGGTTGGTGAAGCAGCTGAAGTAGTACAAGAACGAATCTCCGATGACGAACTCATAATTATCAAAGGGTAATGTATTAAATACATACAGTGTGTACATAAAGTATGGAATAAGTTCATTATTTCTTTATTTTTAAAATATTTTGGAAAAATCCTCAGACGTCAATTTTTATTTTGAATTGTGCATCTTCTGCTTTGATTCTTTTTAGCTGTAACGTCATTGCTGCTTCGGTTATGACGTTATCTACTTTTTATTTAATGGACCACCCTGTATATTTTTAGAATCTCTATGGAAAGCTGATTTCAATGACCTTAGGGGTCTAGAGTTTATAAGTTTGGAGCTACAGACATTTGAAAATTTTATTTTTTGAAGTTAAATAATTGTTTTATTGTAATATTTTACAATAATGTAACAAATGAACAGTAAATAATAACAAAGAATTAAGTAATCAAATTTTCAAATTGAAAACCTTCTTGTGCCTGACAGTATCCCAAACGGTCATTGAATTCTTGCTGAGCTTTATTTATTTACAGTTTCTTAAGAAATATTGTTATATTCTAATCTAATTCTATTTTTTAATTCTTTAATATTTTCAAGTTTTCATTTGTATACTACGTTTTTTAGGTGACCCCAAAGGAAAAAATCTAGCGGGGCAAGATCTGGTTACTTTGGTGGCTATTCAACACTACCACGTCTTCCAATCCACTTATTTCAAGATATCTTCAAATAGCTAATGCATAATGCGGAGGTGAACTGTCTTGCTAATACCATAAGTTTTCATTGGGAGTTCTGCAATTGTTTCTACTCGGAAATAAGTTCACTAAAGTAGGGATTAAATATTCTTGTAAAAATTTTCGATATCTTGGTCCATTTATAATGTCATCGAAAAAGTAGTTATTCTATTTCTAACTATTCCTGCCCACACATTTACCTTTTGTGGATAATAAGTGTTCTGCTCTTGCATCCATCGAAGGTTTTCCTTTGTCCATTATCTACAATTTTGGTGGTTGACTTCACTATTTATTGTGAAATTTGATATTTTTTACTTGAAGATTATTATTGCACATGTTCATTAATATTTGACAGAATTCCATCGTTGGGTCTGGATCATCAGATAACTCTTGCATAAGATGTATTTTAAATGGATGCCACTTTTCTTGTTTTAACACTTTGTACAGAAATAAAAGGAATATCGGTCACGGCCAAGCTGGCGAACGCTATTGTGTGGATTTTGTTCCATAGCCAGAAAAACATTTAATTTGGTATCCTCCTCAGTAACTTGATGGCTTTCTTTGGTAGATCATCTACGGAACCAATCTCTATATTTCCTTTCAATTTTGCTCACTGTTGGCTTATGGATCTATCTGGGTGCTTAGTGTTAAATAAAACGCATACTTCTTGTGGTCGTGCCCTGTCACCATATCCAATCATCCTAAGAACTTCAATTCTCTGAGATACAGACAAACGCATTGTTATAAAGCGGAAGACACAAATTTAATAAGTAATTATTAATTCAGCACTGAAAAGGCAGAACTATTGTTGATCGTACCAGCCTATTTAAAAAATTTTACAAAAAAACCTATTCGGCCACTCGTTTTTGTAAAGTCATCTACAAACGTGCTTTATAATATTGATATCCAGACGTTGAGTTAATTTTTTTATGTGATTATTTACTGTTCATTTGTTATTTTATTGTAAAATATCCCGATAAAAAGAATTATTTAACAAATAATATTTTTAAATATCTGTAGCTCCAAACTAATGAACTCTATACCCTAAGTAGTATAGGTCTTTGAAATTAGCTTTCCATCGAGATTCTAAAAATAGATAAATATACAGGTTGTACCATAAAAAAAAAAGTAGATGACGTCATAACCGAAGCAGCGATGACGTCATGGCTAAACAAATTGAAGCAGAAGATGCGCAATTCAAAGTAAAAATCGACCTGTCCAAGGATTTTTCCAAAATATTTTAAAAATAACGAAATAATAAATTTATTCCATACTTTATGTACACACTGTAAATATATAGATAGTCATCGAAAATGTCTATGCTAATTTTTTTCTAGACCCAAGGCCCGCACAGCAGCGTCAATAATCCTGCGCGGCCCCAACGACTTTTACTGTGATGAAATGGAGCGTTCCGTACATGACGCACTTTGTGTGGTTAAAAGAGTTCTGGAGTCAAAAAGTGTAGTTGTCGGAGGCGGTTCGGTGGAAGCAGCGCTGTCCATCTACTTGGAAAATTTTGCCACAACGTTAAGTTCTAGAGAACAACTCGCCATTGCTGAATTTGCCAAGAGCCTTCTTGTTATTCCAAAAACGCTTGCGGTGAATGCTGCGCAAGACGCTACAGATTTGGTAGCCAAGTTACGAGCATACCAAAACTCAAGTCAAACAAAAAAAGATCATGCCCACTTGAAATATGTCGGGCTTGATCTTATTGAAGGTACGGTGAGAGACAATAGAAAGGCAGGTGTTTTGGAGCCAACGGTGTCCAAAATAAAGTCGTTGAAGTTCGCTACGGAGGCTGCGATTACTATTTTGAGAATCGATGATATGATCAAACTTGATCCGGAACAGAAGGGAGGAGGTAAGAGTTACCAACAAGCCATGGATAGCGGTGACCTGTACGATTGAGTTTAGTATTACATTTCACTAATTTTAATTTAGCTTCATGAAATATCACATAATAAATGTTTTGTTAACTTTGCATTTCTCTTCTCTTTACTAATTTTTTTATTTAATAAATTGTTTTTCACAGTATATTTAATTTTATTTTTGTGTGACAAAAGGACTAGTCTGAGTCTAGATTTAAATTTTTTTTTTAAATAAAGCATTTTTTGTATGCTTTTGATGCAGGTTTTTTAGCGTTTTTCACTGGTTGCACTTTTTGCACTCGGTGTATTTTAAAATACGTTGACTAGAAAAGCAATAGACAGTATGAGCAATGAAAAACGCCATTTGAATTGCCTCAGCAATATTTATCTTCTTGAAATTTTTTCAAACGGGCTCTGGAATATTTGAAATAATTAAAAAATTGAACACATGATGAATTAAGTGACCAGAAAGGTTGTGGCACTACACATTTGAACATTTTCTAGACAAATATTATATATGATTCGATAATATAACAAATTAACAAATATTTTAGAAAACTTTTTATTATCAGATTAAACAGGAAAAGAACATTCAAATTATAATAATATCAATGGCATCCAAAAATTTAATATTATTATGCTCTTCTTACTCTTCTATTTTTGTATGCAATTTGAATAGTGCGTTATCTTTTTGCTATAAAATCATCTAAACCAATGGCACTTCTTGAGAATTGTTTTAAATGTTAAAAACTGCTGCCAATTATTTGGGGATCAGAACTTCCTCACCGTAGTAAAACTCGACATGTGGTGGAGTTTATAATAAAAGTAATTTTTGATGTTTCAAAAGTCACATTGGTGGAATGTCACTAATATTTTTTTTTTGAAAAAAGTAATTTTTGACGTTTCAAAAGTCACATTGGTCGATTGTCACTAATATTTTTTTGACATTTCAAATTGACGTTTCAAAAGTCACATTGGTGAAATGTCACTAATATTTTAAAATTTGAAATATCAAAAAAAAATTACATTTCAAATTGTCGTTTCAAAAATGTCACTTAAATTTTTTTTTGACATTTCAAATTTCAAGAACCGATTTGCGAGTATTGAAATAACGCAGACTTCTGTTATGAGGACTATTTCTAGCAATTTCATTGGCCGTTTTAAGATAGCCGCAGGGCATGCGCAGTTACATGACATGTCACAGTGTATTAAATCCTTTTGGAATCGGTTGTCAGCAAGGAACTCGTTAGACGATAGAGAAGATCAGAAGCTTATTATTTTTTTTTTAGTTCGTTAGTAAGATTTTCCTTGCCCTTTATTATAGTTTGTTTATTTTCCTTGCCCTTTATTATAGTCTGTTTATTTCCAAAAGGATTTAATACACTTTGGTCATGTAACTGCGCATGCCCTGCGGAAAACGGCCAATGAAAATGCTAGAAATAGTCCTCATAACAGAAGTCTGCGTTATTTCAATACTCGCAACCGATTTTGCTTATCAACGAACTCAATCTCTTCCTTGACCTCTAGAATGTGTACCAAATTAGAAAGTTTTGTCTCAAAAACTGTAGCTGCTATCGCGAACAAAATAGACACAGAAAATTTTTTTTGTCTAAAATTTTGTGGCCCGGTTTTTCAATGCCCAGTCATGAGAGTATAAGTATTTTATACTCTCAGGCCCAGTCACATATCATTATACCGTCTCCCAGTTGGTAAAATTATCCGTCCGTTAATGTGAAATGGGTGAATTCTGTTGGCCGAAAAGTCATTAACTGATGGATAATTTAGCTAACAACACGCCCCAGCATTGATAAGCCGGCCATTCGGGCCACAGAACAGAAACTATTTACTTTTTCTGTTCTGTGCTATTTATCATTATCAAAAGGGGCACTCTTTACTATTCTCTTGTCTAAGGGGGTATTAGTGGAGGAAACGATTTAAAACAAATAGTACTCTTACTCGGAACTGTTCCATGAAACAGGTAGGTATACGTTTGGAACTGGGTCACGTTGGAACTGCTTCATAAAATTTCTTGGATAGCAAACCACAGAACATGCAAACTGTTCTTATCTAAGGTACAGACTGTTTATTTGATTTGATGTTTACTCCAAACTGAAATAGTCACGTGACTGATGCAACTACTCTATTCGTTCAAGAATAAAGCCGGCTGCACATTGAACCACGTATTGTTGCTGGCAACATTCCCCCATCACCTTATATTAGTTTGTTTTACTGTTTTTTCGTCCATTATTACTTTTTAACCACCGGTACATCACATAGGCTCTGATGAAGATATGAGTATTGCTTGTGAAATGCCGAAATTCTAATTTCACTAATCAACAGAGGGGGAATATCGAATTTCATTCGACAAAAAATCACGTTACCTAGTGTTGTCAGCAACACGACGTCTTTCTCTGAAGCCGACTTATGTTGCTGGCAATACTAAGATTTGATTATTATCTAATGCAATTTCGTATTTCACTCTGTTGATTAGTGAAGCTAGAATTTTCCAACCTACAAGCAACACACAATATTTTCAACGTAACCTGTGACTTGCGTAATGGACGAAAAAACAATAAAACAAATTAAATTATGGTGTTGGGGGATTTGTTGCAAATATTGAGAGTATTGCTTGCAAATTAAGAAATTTTAACTTGATCCGAGTAACGACCGGATATTCGAATAATCTGTTACTCGGATATCGGTTATCCGAATAACCGATTATCCAGATATCCAAAAAACCAGCTATTCGGTTATCTGACCACCGGCTAATCGGATATTTAAAAAACCGATTAGTAAGAAAACAGATTAGATTGAGTTTAGAATTACAGTTTTAGGAGACAAATATAATATTTTCTTTTCAGTAAGTCAGTAGCATAAAAATACATCAAATAACAATTTTATAGAACTTTTTTTTGAATTAAACATAGATATAAATATTAAACAACTAAACTAAACACTAAACACTACAATAAGGGCACGCGCTCGATGCACGCCATGAGTCATGTCATGAAGAAATAGTCTAGAAAAACTTTTTTAATGCTGCATGTGGTTGTGTATTATTATGTTGTCTAATTATTATTCGCAAGCCACGACAAAAATGACAAAATACAAAATATATTATCAGGTTTTATGTAAATTATAAACTAAACATTTGAAAAAAAGAGAAACACACGTATTAATTTATTATCTGAATATTCGTTTATTTGAATAACCGGTTTATCCAAATGACTGGTTTTTCGATTATTCGGATAAATCGATTATCCGGTTATCCGAGTAACCGGTTTTCGGTTTTGTACAAAACCCCGATTAATCCAAAACCGATTAATCGATTATCCAGAAAACCTGTTTCAGTTGCCGGCCCTAATCTAGACAAGTGATATTTGTGGAATTTTAAAAACTAAAAAACCAACGTACTTTAAACAAGTATTACACATTATAAAACATTATGTATTATAATAAAATTTTTTCAACGAACGTAAATTTTTTTTTCTAACTAACAACTCGCGCCGTCTCTAATATTCTCTATGTAGCCTACATAGATAATAATGTAGATAATATTGATAATGCCGAGATAAAAATAAAACGTCATATAAGAATTATTTATTAATTACTAATACATTTATTTGTTTTAAAATATATTTTTATTTTTTTAGACACTAAAATGCACTGGTGTTATATTACGTTATAAAAAAGGATGACCTCAAGGTAAAAATAATAAAAAATGTATATATTACTCAAGTGAATGTGTAAGAATTGAATTTTATTACTTTATTTTCAGAATATCACATTCAGATATATGAATGTTAATAATAAAAAACCTTGGTCTAAGAAAATTGCCCTAAATATGTTTTAATTTGCCGCTCTTGTAACGGTATGTTGCGCAAGCGCATGTTGACTGTTGTCAAGCTAAAAGTCGGTCGCCATCTTGATGGAGTAACTGTGTTGTGCTGTGTTTATGTTTAAGTTAAAAGTAATTCCTTCGGGAATGGAAATTATTATTATATCGCCCTCCAGATTTGATTTGGCAATAATCACTTAACTGTTTATTTTTTTCTGAGGTAAGTGTACATCCCCATGATTTCCAAAAATAACTTTTTCGGCGCCAACGCGATTGTTTGGCCAACAAGCTGTCATATATTGCATTGTTTTTATTCGATTTTTAGGTATTTTCCAACGTTGTTATAACTAGCAGAGCCTTAAAATGTTTTACGCACATTTTGTGCTGGCCAAGAAAGGTCCCCTGGCTCGAATTTGGCTTGCAGCTCATTGGGACAAAAAACTTACGAAAGCCCATGTATTTGAGACTAACATAGAAAAGTCTGTTGATGGTATTCTACAACCTAAAGTAAAAATGGCTCTTAGGACTTCGGGTCATTTATTACTTGGTGTTGTAAGGATTTATTCAAGGAAGGCAAAGTATTTGCTAGCCGATTGCAATGAGGCTTTCGTAAAAAAATTAAAATGGCATTTAGACCCGGAATGGTAGATCTTCCAGAAGAGCATAGAGAAGCTGCCGTTAATGCTATTACTTTACCTGAGGTATTCCACGATTTTGACACGACGATGCCTGAATTAAAGTGAGTTGAATCAAAAATCAGAGCTTACGTACTCTGTCCCTCTTCCTTGTTTGCTTGGACAAGCATTTTTTTGTAGATTAAACTTGAATAATGCTTTTCGTAATAATTTTGTTACACAACCAATAATTGTGGCCGTCTTTTGAACACAATTAAAAATTGTTCGTTAGATGAAGGAAATTATATATTATTTAGATGAAGACAAACGAATGAACTAAAATTTGGAAGTAATGTTTTGAAGTCAGTTCCAAGCATCTTTTTCCTATCGAATGTCATGACGCCATTTTATAAATATGTCGGCATAATAATTCTTCATTTCTGACTCGTATAAGCCTTATTGTAGATAGAAAACAAAGAAAAATGGAAGAGCTGCATTTGTTACCATTTAGTCAATATGGATGCGCTCTGCATTAAATTTTGTTTCAATATTGTATAATAACATCTGTCACATTTGGTGTCGGTAGGAATTGATTTGACATTTGTACCTTATTTCCCCAACTACATTTCCAAATACCAAAGTGCACCACAGATATGTTCTTGTTCAGGTGGTGGTTAAATTCAAACCATGCATTTGTGATAAATATATTTTCCCAAACCGTGCACATTTTTTCTAACAATATGGACATGGTTTGGTGAATAGTTGTTTATATTATGTACTTGGTCAAATAAAACATTAACAAAATTCTAACAAAATATTTCCGTAAAATTGCAACGTGCTCATAACCATTTTTTTTTATTTGATGTACCATAAAAAGGCATAGTTTTTTATATTTCTGTTCAGAAAGTTTCAGTCTATGATTATGTGATGTTTTTAATTTGGCAATGGATTTTACTCAGTCTAATCTACAAAAAAATTCCTAGCGATCAGGGAAGCAGTTGTTATCCCTTATTGGTATTATTTAACATTATTTTTTAACCAGTGATGTGGATATTGAAGCACAGTTCAGCCTAAATCAGTCTAGAGCGGAAGAAATTACGATGAGAGAAGATTATGGCAACATTTCATTGGTTAACAATGACGACGGATTTGGCGATATGGGGTTTGATACAGATGCTCCCGATTTGATGAGGCACGCTTCCGGGCTAGAACCATCCATGGAACAAAGTAACTTGCTGTTTAGTGAACCTGTCTTGGAACCAGTAACGTTAGAGAAAGAAAGAGAACCTGTACCTTCAACTTCGGGAACACAACATCATGAAACACCAATGGAAATTGATACGACGGTACGGGATGATGGATTTGGAGCTAATTTGGACAATAACATGATATGTATGTTTATGTTTTTAATACTGGTGTCAGTCTAGATGTTTTTGTAGTTAATTTATTTTAAATCAACAAATAGACATTGATGTAAAATAGGTACTTTTCTCTAATTGAAATAGTTTTTTTTCTTTTGTTTTTATTTCAATATTAATTAAAAACCCTCTTTTTAGCGGGTGGTTTATTTGAAGGTGGCCTCTTTGATGATGCCCCTATGGGTGAAGTACCACCTGTAGATGCCAGTATACCAGACCCAACGCCGCAGGATATACCACCACCTCCAGACAGTGATGATGATGACATGGATCATTTTGGAGGACCCCCATCAGTTGGAGGAGCGAGGTGAATTTTCCTTATATTTTTAAAAATTTGCCCCACTTCGTTCTAAAAAAATTCATTTTGGAGGGAAGTGGAGTAACGCAATTATATTTTCTAATAATATTTTTTAACCTTTATTATGTGATTGTTTATTAAAAATATCCAAATTATTTTAAAATTTCTTTTTAGTACTGATGGATCTCGACCGCCTTCTACCGTGCCGCAGTTACCTCCCGCGCCAACCCCCACCCCCTCGATACATTCTCTGCACCCTGAACCACTTCCCGAACCTCAGCCTGAAGAACCAGCACCTCCGCCTGCCGATCAAACAACACTAATACAAAATGAAGAAGAAAGTTTTGCTCTCGCTCCAGTGGACGCAAGTGCTTTAAAAAGGTAGGGGTTTATTGCTTTTATTACTTAATATAATTTAACTTAACATATATACAGAGTTTCGTTCGAGAGCAACATGTTTTTGTTTCTCACAAATGATAACCGGACACCGGTTCAAACATGCAAAATGCCAAATTTTGTCATTTTAAGATATTTAAGTAAAAACAATCTATGTGCCATTGGCCTTTGTACCAGAAAAATGCTAAGTGTCAAGCTCGTCTTGAATAGGTTCAAAAACATACTAAAGACGGCGGCAACTACAAATTACACGCCGCTAAAAATTCAGTATCCTGAAGATATCTCAACTTTGTAATTTTGGCACTTGGCATGTTTGAACCGGACACCCTCAATTGGTAAAAAATAATGGAACATGTAATATATACATTACATTGCCGACAGAATTTTTATTTAAGATGGCATTCTTGAACAAAGTCCAAAAAAATTATGTATAAATGTTTCGGGGTGAAGTAAAGTTTTTGCCCTTGTAAGTTCCTGAAGTCTTTATAAAAGATATGTAATTTTTTTTTCTCCAGAAAAAGTAGCAAATTATGTGCAACTTTTACCTCACTCTATTCTAAAATAATTTTAATTGATTTTGCTGAACTGTAAAATGTTGTTTGACACTATAATATTTTTTTTTAGATGTGTCTGAATAATTTTTAATTAATTATGTTCATTTATTAAGTGCAAAACTAAATTATTGCTTACAGTATTATAGTGTAACTTGGGGATGTCTCATCTGCACATCACACATGATTTTTTAATCCTTGAGTTATATTTTTAGATACAAGAATTTTAAAATAAAATTTTAGGCACATGAACTGTGTACGTAATATCAGTTACATCTATTATGTTTTATTATTTTAATAGCTAATTAAATATATTTTTTTCCCGATAATTATATGATTCGATATCTTAACATGATTTTCATTCATTCATTAATCTTAAAAATTACATTTGGTGGTATAAATTTCTTTTGTTACATTTTTAATAAATACAAATTTCTATTCAAGGTGCATTAAACGTTTACTGTCATGAAATTTGCTGAAAAGTGAAAAACGTTATTTTCGTTTTTGCCAAATAGCCCAATAACTATTATTGAAAAAAAAAAACAGAACGTGTTTCTATCTATCCAGGTTGTCATTCATTGTTCCAGTATGGACATAATTTTAAATACCTTTAATTAATGAAAAATGGTGAAGGGAATGTTCTATTTTTTATTTATTTTTGAAACTGTTGGTTTTAGGGTTAATTGGAAAAATCGGAAATATCAATTTTTAGCTTTTTTCCTAGGTATTTTGAAAATTGCTGAACGTTTTTCAAATAGGGCTACAGATTTGTAATCAGCACAAAATTCTGTATGGTTTTGCTAATGTTTTTCTCAAATTCCTTAGTAATTGACATGGTATATTAAAAAATAGACCATGAAAATTCACAATAAATGTTAAAAAAATTACCACTCTTGATAATTTTATTTAATATTCTCTATTTAATTTGGTCTACAAAATTTATGCCACCAACCCCTTTTAAAAATTGTTGTCGATAAATTTAACATAAAAAACAGATGAATTCTACCTAGGTCTTACCAAGACCAAACGGAAACGAAAACTCATTGTGGACGAGGTTAAAAACATATCAGGAGAGGAAATGAAGAATCAGCTTAGCGACACCAGCGATATCGTCACAACTTTGGACTTGGCGCCACCCACAAAACGGCTCATGCACTGGAAAGAAACCGGAGGAGTGGAGAAGCTTTTCGCCTTACCTGCCAGGCTTATACCCGCTAGAATATTGTTCAAGGTTAGTGTTTTATGTTCACTTCCTGCATTTCTGTTTCCCTTAAAAAAAAAATCCAGGTATGGACAATTATTTGATTTGACCAGTTATTTTACACGCATACTTGAAATTGTGCCGAGGCGTCAAACAGAATTTCAAAAAATAAATTTGGCATTTTATTTATTCTGACTGAATATTGTACACTGTACATCGATTTATCGACGTTTTTTTTTCCACAGAATTACCAAAGGCATTTGACACTACGTGCGATAGGAACTGAAGATTTTGCGATGTTGGGCGATCCAGACTCTCTGGCATTAGAGCAAATGAGAGACCACGAAGAACAGCCAAGCGTGGAACCCCAAACTCCAGCGAGGAGAGGTAGGAAACGGAAAATCATGGAAGACGCCGTAAGTAATAATTATGCTTACAAGCTAGTAAATGTGCAAAGATTTTATACTTGGTATCCATATTTTTATTTTCAGAGTCGCACACCTTTACATCACCCAGAGCCAGAAACGCCTCAACCTCTCCTACAACCCGAGGAGTCCATTGCTGCTTTGATGCCTCCTACGCCACTGGGTCCCCCAACGCCGCTCCCTCCACAAACATCAATTCCCCCTCAAACGCCGTATCCAGCACCCCCAACACCTCTTCCACCTCAAACACCTCTCATGCAGCCTATGACACCATTGTTACAGCACATGACAGGGCAAGAGGATATACATCTGCCTCCGGGTACACCTCAGGTTTTGATGCCACCTCCTACGCCTCAAGGTAAGAAACGAATTTAAACAAATGAAAATAAATACAAGTCACTGTTTTATTTAGGTATGATGCCACCTGGTACGCCGCAAGGGATGATGTTCCCACAAACTCCCGGATACCCGGCACCACCTACGCCTTTGCAACATATCGAAGAAATGCCCCATTTACCTGCTGACCAAGTAAGTCAACGTATTTTAATTTTAAACACGATTGTTTTATATATTAGTTTAGTTATGTAGGGCAAACAGGTTGGTGTTTTTTATGTTAGAATGAAAGAACATCAGTGTTACACAAACTGAGGAATCTGCCGAACTCGGTAGTGCAGTGGGCCAGAGAGTTAAGTGACAAACATGTCTGGTTTACTGCCTATCGACTCCCGGATTCGATTTTGACAAAGTCGAAGGGTTTGGTTGTGTGTTCGCGTTTTTTTCAACTGGTAACTCCTGTTCGTGCAGCTTTGGCTTTAGTCTAATTTATGTGTTGTGCTTTTTTTCTAGACCCTATTGGTGGCTGCAAGCAAAAACTTTTTTGCCGTGCCTGGCCGTGACGGAAGTATCTATGACATGGAAATAAGTTTTCCATGGAATTGGTACTTCATTTCTTAAATTGAGGCTGATGGTATTTAAAAAATACGCCTATTTTGTTTGAATTAATTTTATTTTTTTTCCAAAATCCCATATACAGGTCTGTTACAAATTCGGTTCTCACTACAGGGATCGGAAACGGTAAGAGATACGAAGTAGTTTAAATGGGGGCAAAGTTGCGTAATCAGGAGACCAATATTATGCCTCTAAACAATCAAGGTTAACATGATTAGTTTTTAAAATATTTGATAAAAACCGAAGTTTTTGGAAATCTATTTTTGTGTTATTTGTTCCATTTTTGAAGCGATATTGAAAAAAGAACACTGTCTCATGGCAACTTTTTGCCCTCCTTTGCCATCATAAATTTTTTTATGTAACGTTTCGTCTCCATAGGACTATCGACAACTTCATATTTTAATATGGCCCTCGAAATTCATCTTCAATGTTATTCGTTCCAAATTTATCTAAATTTTTTTGTGTAGGTTTCTATGTTTATTAAATTATCGTCCACTTTAAACTATCATTAGACCCTGTGAAATCCACTTTGTTGTTTTTATCTGCGTGTGTATCAAATTAGTTACGACTTGCATATGCAGCAATGCATTTATAGGATAAGCAAATACAGAGATACATATGTCTAGACAGTTAATAATTTGTAGAATAAAGACATGATTATGAACCTATGTCTCAACGTCATTGACTAGTTGGTTTGCCAACAATTATATTTTTGACATATTAGTAGTTGTATGAATCACATAACTTGAAAATTATCTTTGAATACTGACAAGTACTCAGTGGTGGCCCGTAAAATTTAGGGTGTGCTCTCAATCTCAGTGTTGGAATATAATATAAAAAATATTGTTCTCCAGTACACACCACTGCTCAAAAGTAAAGGTGACTTTATTTATTTACCTCATACAGCTTGTGATTGTGATGTACGTGCAAAGATCCAAACAACAGTATAGTTATTTAATGCTTGAAAAAAATGTAATAAGATTTCCAGCGTATTAAAAAAAATTAGGTCGCTAATGGTCCCGAAGAGACAAAGCGTTACATAAAAAATTATGCAATTCGATAGAAAGCAAAAGTTACAATGAAAAAGTGTTCTTTTTCAATATCTTCTTAAGGGTGAAATGAAAGAAAAACGGATTTCCAAAATTTCCTTTTTTCTTTTTCAAATATTCCAAAAACTAATCATGTTAGCCTTGATTTCTTAGAGGCATAATGTTGGTCTCCTGATAATGCAAATTTGCCTCCTTATAAGCTACCTCGTATCTCATACCGTTTACGAGATCCCTATTATAGTGAAAAGCGAATTTGTAACAGCCTGTATATTGGGCGGACAACGGTTTGTAATGTGCTATGAATAAAAGAGCATCATTTACCAGTCAGTTCACTGCAATATGTTCTCCTTTTCAGGTACATTCTATCCTCCAAGAGCAAGAAAGTATGGGTAACATTCCTCCCATGACGCCCACCCATAGTGCAGATGACCTCCTGGGTGGTCATGAATTGAGTGCGCCGACGCCGCACCACCCGGGAATTGATGCAAATTTACCTCCCGAACCTTTGGAAAATTTGCAGCACGATTTGCCTGCTATGGAAAACATGGGATACGATCAGGTAATTTTTTTTATTGTTTCCGGTGACCATAGCAATATCTATTTTGCATTTTTTCAGAATCAGATGGCGAATATGGGTTATGATGAACAACTACGTGCGCAAACGCCAACTGGTGGGATGTCTGAGAGGGTGCATTCACCCTGGGCAGGAGACTACGATTTTCCTCATTCAGCTGGACCCGTAAGTATTAGGCCGGTGGCAACATTTGACTCACCATGTATATATATGTATGTACTAACATTAACGCTTTGTTCTTCTCACAAGGCCGAAGAACAACAAGTTGATGAAACGGATGAACAATTCGAGGAACGAGTTTTAAACAAAAGGGCATATCAGATGTTTACGGTAGTTCGGCAGAAGCTGCAGAGCACAGATCAAATAACGCTGACCGAGATGTGTCATAGGAACAGCAAGAAACAGGTCAGTTTAACATAAATATTGTTGGTTTAACTAATTTTTTGTAAGGTATATTACCTAAAGGGTTGATATTGTTTTTTAGGTGGCACAAAAGTTTTACAGTTTGCTTGTGCTGAAAAAATTCCATGTTTTAGAATTAGAACAGGAGGGAGCGTACGATGAAATTTTTGTAATGAAAGGGCCGAAGTTCGATAATCCGGTATTGTAAATTGCTTTATTTATTATTCTTTTTTTTTATATATACAAAATTGGATTATATTTCCTGTGACTTTGTACAATGTCTTTATATATCTAATATATTTTGAAATGTTATGAAAATTATTGTAAATACGTTCTAATTCTAATTTCTTATAATGGGGAACAAAGTATCCAAATTTTACTTAAGTTTGTACCAAAGTTTTACGCCTTTATTTTTACAACAAAGTTGTCGAATCTTTATTTTCAAGACTACATTCAACATCAAACAGAATGTAAATTGGCATATTTGTAAACGTTAACCAGACTAGACTAAAGAAACATCCCAGATAAAAATTTCTAGTTAGATAAGACATTTTGTAAATAATATCTATATACATCTTTTATCGGGGATGTTTTAAAAACAAAGTTCAAAAATGTTTGAAGATTATCTGATCTCCAGTTTGTTTCAGAAAAAAAACATATAGGCAAGTAAGTGAATAAATACTTAAAATTTTATAAATGAACCAAAAACATGTGTTTAATGTTGAATGTTTATGATTGTATAGTCGTTTCAATATTGTTGCAATTAGAGGAGGTTTCGAAAAATTTTAACGATATGTCCAAATATACTTAAATTTGTACCAAAGATTTACACTTGTCTTTTTACACTCTCTCTCTTAAGTTTATTTTAAGGCTTACATTCAACAATAGAAAAACTGAAATTTTTTATCACATTGGGCAAACTTGTTGATATATTTTTAATAGTCTAAAGAAACATCCCACAACTATTTAAGTTTAAATCATACTGTTTTATACACATTTTATCTGCTTGTGTCTCTTGTGTATTTTAAAAGTCTTGTCAAAAAAAAAAAAATCTTCCGTTTGGAAATATGTGATGCCCAAAGTGCTTTGAAACTAAATTGAAGCCTAGGAATGACAAAAATGGGTTAATTTTAACTGTACGTGATAGTATAGTTAGTCAGACAGGCAGTGACAAATTTTAAGTCATTAATATCACATCTAAATACCTGGCACATATTGCTGCAGGTCTGTAGGTTGGTTATTTGTGAGATGTTGGTTAATTTTTTTTTTAACTAATATGATGATAACAAAAAATATCACAGCCTCACGAAAGCAACTATATTGCAACTAACTATAAATGACATATGTACAAATTTGACTGTTTTACGATGTTTTATATTTACTTCCACTTTTTACAATGTTTGTGTAGATTTTTTCATACTTTTGTATGCGAACATATTTTGCATGTTACTTTATTTTTACTGAGGCTATTTTTCTAAACAAAAATAAAATAAAATAAAAAATAGGATCAAGAGTAGGTAAAACAGCCAAGTTTTTAGTTATGTGTGTGTGTGGCTCGTCCAAAGAATTTCTAAATAAACGGGAAACAATACAAAACACCAAAATTTATTTTTGTATATATTGATAAGATTTTCATTTTGAATTGTTTTCTTAAATGATCTCTTAAGTTTTTTGGACGAGTCCAACTTGATTTTCAAAGGTTGTTAAATGTGTAAAGTTGTTATTTACTATTTTGTAAATTCTAAATAACAAAAAGATTAAATTTATTAAGATAGGGCTTGTTTAATTTCTATTATATTTTTCTCTTGTAAATTATTGTCTTTATTAATTCTAGGTTAGGTAGTTTTTAAGCAGATTTAATAATAAAGTAATATTTAATATTGTTACTACATTGATAGTCTTTATAGTAAAATATTTTGCCAAAATAAACGGACTTTGTTTATTTTTGCAGGTCTATATTTTCAAGAGCTAGTTTGTCATTTTTTTAATCAAATTGTTTGTAAAAAAAATAAATAAAAAAATATCCCAAGATTTATTACTTTTTTTAATAGTGGCGCCTCGGAAAAAAATTGTACATTTTGTCATGAGCAGTGGTTGGATTTACCAATCGGATATGACGTAAAACCAGGGTTGGTTTAGGCGGTTATGTGTCAGATTTACATGCATATATGAAACAATGTCTTACCTTGAAATTTTTTTTTGGCGAATTCCGTATTACCCAAAGTTGATAAAGTCAGTTTATTATAAACACTCACTCAAACAACTGGAGGTATAGGGAGATGTAATTAACACTAAATTAATATACATAAGTAGTTTTCACTGCCGGTTACAAGAATAAAAGTATGTTATTAATATCTGTTCTAAATGTTTTGGTGTTAAACTTCGGCACCTTTCATTGAAAATCCATTTATATTACGAGAAGGACCGCTCGGCAGCGACAGATATAACTGGGGCATACTTAAAATATGTAAATTTTTGCAAAGTCGCCACATTCATGCCCCGCGTATTCGTGTAGTAAAGTCCACTTCATTGCCGTTTAAAAGGTCTATTACACCTGTCACTATAACAAATCCAGGATTTTGCTTAAAGATGCTGGAATTTTGTTTGTACCCTCGTAGCAATTTCTCCCTGTAATTGAAAAGTATATAGTCGAACATTGAACACGTTTATTGCATCAACCGTAGTAATTTCTGATGTTGGCTGTATATGGTCTTCAGATTTTCTTAAATAGTTGGATCCATAAATGCCTATTGTGCCTATCAAATAGCAACTGCGTCATTTGGATTTAATTGCTGTATATTGAATATCACATTTTCATAATGACGGCTACCTCTAGCCAAGTTCCCCATCGTGTAATAAGGTCTGAAGGTAATGGAATATTTGGTAGAATTTCATGAAATAACAGTACACGACTTGGTGCTGTGAGAAAAACTTTCTTTACACTAGATATCAAATTATCAACATTAGGGTAGCATCCCTTAATAGTTTCAGTAATCCTGTGAAGCCCAAGTGCTAAACATGTTACATGAAGTATATTCTGATATGTTTTCTTCAATATTCTTCTAGCAGCTTTTATATAAATCACTCCATCGCATCGGTAAGAAATAATAAGAACTGGCTCTTATTTTCTGCATATTTGTAGACTTGAATTCACTACCTCCGCTATAGTGAGAGAATTTGTAGCTTCTAAAACTTTAGAGGCGACCAAGTGTCCGCTCATTGAACAATTTTCCTCCAATACACCTGCAAAAACATTCGCTACCTTAAACCCGCAAGCATTGGCGGTTTCATCCACACTAAACCAGATGTGCTTCCCATTAAGCTCAGAAGCTGTCTAATATTTTCACACTCTGTTGATAAATATTTTTTTCCTAGTGTAGACTCCGAAGGAATGTTAACATTCCAATTAATAAGCCACAACATTTCTTTTACATCATTGCAAATAATTCCGAGTGACATTACAGTTTAAACAACATTGTATTCTGGGGTAGGAAATGAGGGGTACGTACTCTGTTTTTACCAAATATAATTGACATGACGAACTCTCAATAGAGATTTTGAAACACTGTACTAATACATATTTTATAAATATTTGTGAACAGGAAAATTTATGTTCTTGCATTTAGCATGTTCGTTTTTCCTGATAAAAATATTTTTCATGCAATTGCATGAAAAATATTTTTGAGTAAAGAAATTAGAAAATACATTTTGGAGGTCCTGATAATTAATTAAATACTTCTTTGTTTTGTGGCTTCCTGATACTTGGGTATTTATTTAAAAATATTTGTGAATTGAAAAGAATAATTTTGATACTCCTGATAAATTATTAAATATCTTCTCAAGTTCATGTTATCCCGCTATTTGGGGCTACTTAAGCATTATTAAATAGTATTTCTGCTGATCAAAAAAGATTAATATCGATCGATGCTTCTATATGGTAATTAATTAAGTACCTTCTGGCTTTCTGCCAGTGGCGGTTCGTGGGTCAAGAGATAGGGAGGTCAATTAGAAAAGTTTACTGTATTACCTACCTTTTAAAGTGATTTAAATTCCAAGTCGATCCTCCAGTCTTTTTGAGATGCAAAGTGGTCGATTACTTTTTCATTAAAGTCTTTTATCTTATTTATTAATGCCCTTTCTATGGTAAGCATAGCTAAAGAAGATAACCTTTCCTGACCCATGGTATTTCTTAAAAATGTCTTTATTCTTTTTAAGGTGGAAAAACAACGTTCACTTTCGACGGTAGTCATAGGGAGAGTACACAAGATTTTTAACAGTTTGACACTGTCAGAAAAAGTATTGCACAAATTATTGTTAATAAAAAGCTGTAACAAAGCAACTGCACCTTCACTATTGGAAAAATCTTCTCGGCTATATAATACTTCTAATTTAGTTTTAAGTTTCAAATGATTTATGACTGGATACTCCGTTTTAACTAATTTAAACATATCTTGAGGAAAGCTTTTTTTTATAATCTTTAAATCGATCTGCGTGAAATAACTGAGACACTGCTAAATGATTACTGAAGCCAAACCTGTTTTTGATCTCAGATGTAATTATATCACAAACTTCTAATGAAATTCTCCTTTTTGATTCTTCCGTTTTACATCTCTGGGCAGACTGCATGGATGTCTCCTCCAAATAGTTATTCAAAATTTTATTTCATCTTCAATTTTACTATTAAAAACGCCAATACACTTATTTACTGTTCTGACATCGATATTACATTTTTGTAATTGATTGAACAATATATCACAATGAGGTATAACTAAATGAAAAAAATTTAACCAGTAAAGAAAATGTTCATTTTGTAAGTAGTTTTTTAAATCAGCTTGGTTTAGACTGTTGTTTTCTGATTCATTATCAATGATTTTTTTCTAAACAATCTAATAATTCTGTTCGATAGGTATAAACAGTCTCTATATGCACTTTGTATTAAAATTCCACCGTGTTGGAGCCGCTTTAGGTAATCTCACCTTAACAAAATTATCTAGCACGGCTGTTCTTTTTGACGATTTTCCAAAGAATGAAGAAAAGCTATGTAAATTAGCAAAAAAAATGTTTATGCTTTTATCCTGACAATGCTTTTTGTAAAATTAAATTTAGTTGATGAGCGTAACAATGAATAAAATTTGCTGAAGGATAACTTTTTTTAATTTTGGCTTGTCATTACTGATGCTCCATCGTAACTTGTGTGCTATCAATTTTTCAGGACTCATTTTTCATTAATTTCACTCGGTCTTCATAACCCAACTTATGTCCATCTTTCAGTTTTAATATATTTTGTACAACACTCATATTTAATAGTAAAAACCAAAAACACTGTTTTACTAATTAATTTCACAAGTAGAGATTTACTAATAAAATGTTCACAAATAAAAACATTAAAAACAACGCGACAGAATTTACCGACCAACGTATATCTAGTCAGCATTAAGACTGCCACGAAGACTGCTCTAGTGAACTTCGTGCGTTACCGTTTCCGAGTGTCAGGGACATTGTCCTCGCCAGTGTTTTCTGTCTCCTTTGCTTTCTGACGATTCGCACATAAGTCTGTTTCACTTTAATTCGTAGTAAATTCGGGCCGTAGCTAGCTTTGAGGACACGTTGTGGATTGACCCAAGATTTTTAAATTCTATGAATGAATAATGTAATGAATATGAATGTAGAGCTCGGTGCTTGGAGGGGATACGAAATCCTGCGATCTAGATAGTTGAATAGTATTGTGCATAGAATGAACTAGAAACTTTAATATATTTTTTAATAATATTAAAAATATATATATTATATATTTTTAAACTTCAGAAAATGAATAGCTCTATTTTTTTATTTGTATGTGGGAGGTCATTGAGCAAATGACCCTATAGAAGAACCGCCAGTGCTTTCTGCTATCCTGATATATTGTTTTGCAACATAACTGATACTGAAAATATTAATCTGCAGGTTTGCTTGTTCTTTTTGTCTAATTTTATAGTTTTATATTTATTTATACCATTTTTATGTAACCGCGTTTATAAATATATTTGTTGTCCCTTATTGTTGTAGTTTCTATTTTTCTGTCCATATAATTGGGTAATTAACCCATTGGGTATTTTATTATAAATAAATAAATATCAAGCATGAGAGTATTGAAAAAATATTAACGCATACAAAATTACAATAAAATCATGACAAATAGTTCATTATATCATGCTGCTCCACTAATATTTCACGTCAAAATTATGTCAGTTTTTTGACAATACAAACATCTATTCATACTAATTTTTTTCAATGCCTTTTACACATTTTCTACTGTATTTTACATCCTTTTTCATATCATGTTTATCATGTTTCCCCTCATCTACTTATGCAATTTTGCCGTATCATATGGAACTGATCATACAACATGACACTTATGATTCTTACGACCGATGCAACTTGACCTTAGTAGCCCCAAAAAAGGTAATAAACCCTTACAAAACAGAAATGAGAAATTTTGTACCTCAAAAACCTTTCGGCTCATTTTATCTGAAGTGCACAGCTTGTTTAGCCGTAGCTCATCAAGTAAGTAATTTTTTATTTGATTACATATAATTGATAAAGTTTTCCAGATAATTACAACTATTGAAAGTACTATAGAAGAATTAGAAATCGCACAGAAATGCCAAGAATTTATTAATGAGAAACTCGCCAAAAAAAATAACACAGTTATGTACCAGTGGATTTAAAAAGTGATTGTTTTAAAATTAGTATTTTTATTATCGACTAAATATCCAATTTTCAGTTACGATTTACGTAAATATAACGATAGTAGTATAATAACTGATAAACGTCACTGTACAGAACATGTTAATAGCAATATGGATGGCATATGGACAAGAAAGTAAGAAAATCCGCTCATCCAGTAATCAGTTAAACCATTTTTTTTCAACGGTTGATAAAACTTGTATTATTAAATTGTTAGTTTTCTCAAAGGCAAGAGCCAACTTTTTCAAAAGCAAGTCGAATTTGACAAAGCCTGGATTCTCAAGGCAGAAGCCGAGATATTTTTCTTGCATAGATGCATTGGATGAACTAAAACTTTCCATGTCCGTAAAGACCGGTAGAATTGTATGCCTTATGGCATTTCCCTTTTCCAAAGTCCACGCTAATATGAACTCGTTCTATATTTTGAAGAAATGAACTGTCTTGTGGTGTTTCCACAACTGAAGAGACGAATCAAAGTCGAAACAGCATTGAAAGTATTTACCTTCATGGCATGCGTTCTCATGCGCCAGCAAAACTGGGGCACGTATGTTAGAAATCTCGGCTTGAGAATCCAGGATTTATTAAATTCACGAAAGATCGAAAGTTTGAAACTCCCACATGACAACGAATATTATTATACGTTTGGTATACACCATTCGTCTTCAAATTTCTATACATACGTGCCCCAGTTTCGCTGGCGCAAGAGAACGCATGCATTAATGGTAAATACTTTTCATTGCTGCTTCAACTTCGATTCGTCTCTTCAGTTGTGGAAACACCACAAGACTGTATTATTAAATTATTTTAGATTACGAGAATTATGCAGTTTATATACTGCTCACATGGATTTAGAACACCTTAGCAATAATTATGCCCATAATACTAAAGAAATAAATAAACATTTATGCTGGTAGGTCATCTCAGATGAAGAATCACCTCCAAAAGTTTTAATTTAATTTGTTGCAGGGGAACCGGTATATTTCGGGATTGCCAAAACATAGAAACAAACTTACCGATAGATATTCTGCAACAGTTGGGAAATTGTAGCACTTGTGAATGTTGTATTAATGGAATGTAGTAGGGCTTCTGGTACTTCATTATTAAATCATGTATTTTTATTTGCCATTATAGTCTGGGAAAAATAAAAAATTATAATTTATTTCTAATTTAAAAAATTAATAGGTAAGTCGGAAATTAATAATAATTATGTTAGAATTGTTCAAAGCACTTAAGCTAAATTAATTATCTATATTTTTGACTATTCAGTTTAGCTCGACATAATAAAAAATCTATTTTTTATATAATGCTTCACAATTTTTTGTTGAAAATAATGAAAAATTGCTATTGAAATTAAACTATTTTATTTAGAATTAGTGATGTCATACTTGATTTTCGTCGGTATTAAATAAATGATGGTCATAGTAGATAAATATATGGTGGTTATTTATTTGAAAATTCGACCAATTCCTAATAAATGGTGGAAGATTTGAAATAAATTGTGTTGGTAAACTTTTCATCTGCAGATTTCCATTCCACCAGTGTCACAAGTGATTCATACTGTTAGCACCAGATGGCAGCACAGTTTCAATGCTTAAAACCATGAATTGATAATAGATGGCGCCAATTTCGACGCGACTTCCGGGTTGGTAAAAATAAATTCTTTTTTGACCTCTTGAAACATGGCAGTTCCATGTGTAATTTAGATGGGAATTTCTCCTATAGTTCTGTAAAATATAAGGCCAATTGTGTCCCAGGTGTTATTTATCCAAGTTAATCACAGCAGTGAGTAAGAAATGAAGTTAAACGTTTCCTACCCCGCGACGGGATGTCAAAAATTGTTTGAGGTTGTGGACGAGCATAAAATCCGCATTTTCTACGAAAAGCGTATGGGCCAAGAAGTCGAGGCTGATCTTTTAGGGGACGAATGGAAAGGGTACGTTTTAAAGATTGCCGGTGGCAATGATAAGCAAGGTTTTCCAATGAAGCAAGGTGTGTTAACAAATAGCAGAGTACGTCTTCTACTTTCCAAGGGTCATTCTTGCTATAGGCCTCGTCGTACCGGCGAACGTAAAAGAAAATCCGTTCGTGGTTGCATTGTAGACGGAAATCTTAGCGTATTAGCTCTTATTATCGTTCGCAAGGGTGAACAGGATATTCCTGGACTGACCGACACTACCATCCCTCGTAGACTTGGTCCAAAAAGAGCCTCACGTATCCGTAAGCTGTTCAATTTAAGCAAAGAGGATGATGTTCGTCAGTATGTTGTAAAGCGTCCACTTCCACAAAAAGAAGGCAAGAAGCTTAGGACAAAGGCTCCTAAAATCCAGCGTCTCATCACTCCAGTTGTTTTGCAACGTAAACGTCATCGTTTGGCTCTCAAGAAGAGGCGTTGCTTGGAAACGTAAAGAACAAGAAGATGCTTATGCCAAGTTGCTCGCTCAGCGCAAGAAGGAGTCCAAGGCACGTAGAGAACTAATGAAGAGGCGCAGGTCCGCCAGCATGCGTGACAGCAAGTCCAGCTCTCATAGCGGGCCAAAATAATTTGTATTTTTGTATTTAAGTACAATGTGAAATAAAGTTTTTGTGACAGGTGACCTATGCATTCTTTTATTTGCAATAAAACCCAAGTATACTTACGTGTAGGAACAATTCGCTACTGCACGTGATTAAGGTGATGTCTTATGCAAGGACATTATTCACGCGCAGTAACAAATTGGCAACAGCATTTTTGTTGATACTCGTTATATATTTACAACTAGAAATGGTAATTTTTTAGAACACGCACTTCTAAGATACCACAAAACCAATTATACCGACACACTCTATACATCATCAGATGTTCGTAGCACAGTGTCATATCTTGTGCAAACAACCCTAACTACCCTTAAATAAAACAATAAGATTACAACACTTGACATAATCCACCCTGTATTCATTCATACGGCTGTCTGGGTGTGTTGTATAAAAACGCCCGTCAGATGTCGCACAACGTTCGACTTGAATAGAACAAAGGGCAAGGGAAAGATATTTGCAATATCGTATTTTTGTACTATGTTTTAGGGCAAGGGAAATACGTAGATGTTAATAGTTACTTTGTACCTGTGCTGTCAACCCATAAGGAGTCGTATAACGGCGTTTTTATACTACACACCCAGACAGCCGTATGAATGAATACAGGGTGGATTATGTCGTGTTGTAATCTTGTTTTATTTAAGGGTAGTTAGGGTTGTTTGCACAAGATATGACACTGTGCTACGAACATCTGATGATGTGTAGAGTGTGTCGGTATAATTGGTTTTGTGGTATCTTAGAAGTGCGTGTTCTAAAAAATGACCCTAGAAATTAATAATCACTTTATGTTCATATAACGGTGCGATTTTTTTTATTACAATAAAATCACATACAAATATTAGTGTTTGTTCAATGCCAAATATTTTTAGTCATTATTTTAAGATGAGAAAGAACTCGAGCTTTTTTCAGTTCGTTGCCACCCTCAGTGTATAGTTATTGTGAAAACAGCACATTTTAAAAACGGGAAGTATTAATTACAAAAAAATGGTGAACCATCTTGGAAGCCAGATCTTAATCCAATCGAGTTTCATATTTTAGGGGCGGTTGGAAAATGTTTTGTTTCTACTACAAATAAAAATACATAATTTTAAAGAGTTTAATAATCTTTATTATATATTTATCTACAAAATAATGAAATATATTACTCTCTTACATAAAACAAATTGATAAATATAAAGATGCATATAAAATCATAACTATATCCTAAATAACAAGTGTAAAAAAATTGACTAAATAAGACGATTAATAATTTCTTAAAAAACCGCAACCAAAATTTTGGTTCGATTAAAAAATATGGCAAGTAAAAAACTGGAATAAAATTTAAATGCACGCATTAACTACTAAAACGAAGATGAATGTTTAAAAAGTACACTTTCTTCGGTAGTAAACGAATAATTTGGTTTAACTAATTAGTCATATTAAATTTTAAATAAAAAAATATCTATAGTTCATTCCATATTCATCTGAATTGCCAAAGATTTTTTGTGATTTTGTATATTTTTTATTGATATTTATGTGAAAATCAAAACTATGACCCAAGCTACCATTTTCATACATGCAATTACGAAGAGATATAGGACGATTTGTTATTTATTCTAAAATTGACAATTCACATGAACATGTGTGAAATTATCAAAAAATAGCTAAAATAATTCAAACAAGTCTGATATTTGGCCCAAACATTGCGTTGTTAAAGGCGGTTGATCTATAGAGGCTTAGGGGCTCAAGCCTCTCAAGTTACTATTAAGAAAATGTAACAATAATTAAATACATGTTTTCTTTTTCCAGTTTTTTTTTATATTTAATATCTTTTTTAACATAATTATGACCCGTTTATCACGGCTATATAGACAATAAAGTCACACAATGCACAGATATCTGCAATTTACAACTCCAGTCAGAGAGTATGGGGCTCAGCCCTTATGAGCCATTCCCTGCACAAGTGAAACGACCCGGGCGTGGAAATTGTCGAACGCGGAGAACAGTTTTTACAACGTGATAGAAGGATCAAGTTACCTGGGCCGCAGTGTGCTTTTAATGCGTATACCGTGTGGTAAATTCCTATACCATTTCGCTCTCGATGTTTATTTGTTGTTTCACTGTTTTGTGTAATTTCAAGTTGATTGATGCCATAATAACTACGAATAGCATAAATACAATTCTGAAAATGATTTTTAAAACTCTTCAATTAGCAAAAAAAGTAAAAATCAAGAAACTCGAACGACCAACACCAGAATTGAATCTTAACCAGGCTCGGTAAATACTGCAGTTCAGTCAGAATCAGTATAGACAAAATAAAACAAAATGAGCAGGTGACTAAAAATAGGTGTATTTTAAAGAAAATTATCAATTGTATCAAGTCGCCGACGTCGATTTTCAATCAGTTGTTGAATCTTATCCAATGTTGCAACAAGATAGATTACGGACTGAATTGGAAGTCATTTATTCGAGAACGTATTTTAAAAACATTGTAGGAGGCCTAAATATGCTTTCTCGGCTGACTGAAAATGGTTTAAACGAAACATTCAGCAAAACGGTCAAGTAATTAAAAATTACCGTGACTACTCCGATGTCTGCTACCAAATAAGAAAGATGTTTTCAACTCTTAAAAGACATTTTTAAGAAAAAATATGAATGTAGAATGCCTTAATGTCCTAGCAATAATGTCAGTGAATAAGAACTTTATCCATAACCAAAATAATTTGGAAGAAAAAGTCATAAAACATTTTATTTCCCAGAAAGAGTTGATTTTGCGCATAAACAATAATATTTTTAAGCGATTATGTTGTGAACTTTTTTTGCATATATGTACATGAAACTGTTTCTTTTGTTATCAAAAAATCGTAGTTCTATTTGGATGAAATTACCGAGGGACTGAAGGCGAGTCTTTATGTTAATATTTTTTAAGAAACTAGAGCCCTCCTAAATAAAATTATCATGAGCCGCCACTGGTGTTGTTTGAATTATTTCTGCCAACAGTTAAAAAACTTCTAATTTGACCGCATTATAACTATATCTAGACAGTCTCCCCTTACTACTAATTAGTGTCGTTAAGATATTCGTTAAATCACTAAGTCTTGGTAACTTTCATAAAATTTTCAAATTCTACACCAACTTTTGTGTTCTAGACGAAACAGGAGTTGGGCTCTAGCAGTAAAACAACATTACTCTTTTTTTATATCTAATAGCCATTACTGATTCGGTGCCCAACAACGGTTTACGTTTGATCAAGTAGCTTTTTATTCGATATTTAATAAGCAATAAATCTGAGATAATATTAACTAAAATTTCATCGTTCGATGCTTTGGTAGATAAGAAATAGTTTATAACATTGGCAGTTAGTACCTCTCGTAACAATTTTATATATTTTATTTATTAATCAAACAATTAAAAAAATTGTGCCCTCTAAGTATTGACGTTAATCGTTGATTGAAGTAAAGGAAGATTTTCTAATAACACAAATCTTCCCAGTAGGCTTGCAATAAGTTTAGACATTAGTTGGAGCTTCCATCCCGCAGATAATCGCTTTCATCACGCTTGCTGCAGCCAATGCGGCATATGGCTGCCATTCCTTACGTCTCGTGCCATCTTTGTAATCCGATATGCCTCTGATACAGATGAAACTGTCCTTGCAATTACCCAAAATTGATTCAATAACGGAGTCAAATTCACAGTCGTATGCTAGGGCACCAATTTGTGCGGCGAATTGTTGTCGTAGTCGATCATCTCTAACCACCTGGCGACCTGAGGCGATTGGCGATAAGTGGATCCTTGGGCAGCCTTCTTGTCTGAGGAAATTAAATAGTTCGGTTAATTTCTGTACATTAATTAGTGGTAGATGGGATCATCAGAATTCTCAGTTTCAAATTTAAGACCAGTAGTTTAAATAACAAAACAAGAAGGTTTAGTGCCATATTCCCCAAAAAAAACAATTATGCTGCTACGGACACGTTTTTCGGAGTTATTGCCCCTCATCAGCGTAGCGTAGCTAAGGAATTGGATCTACGATGGGATAGATCAGGAACAAGAACTAAAATAAGGCTGGAAAGTACAGTACACAGTACTCAATTAGTGTCTTCATGTTCCCATGTGCCACATTTGGGGCCTCGATGCATAATTGTTTTTTTTGGGGAATATGGCACTAAACCTTCTTGTTTTATTTTGAACCCCAATAAAAATATCTTGTTTTAAATAATAAAATTGCAATACTAGTCCTGTACAGGTGTCTCCACATTGTTGGAAAAAAATTAAGATTACAGTACGGAATAAACCAATATTTAATTCCAAGAAATAAATTACCTTTACACTTATCGATGTAATTAAGGGGTAGAAATACATAAATTAACATATTTCAAAGAAAATTGTGTCATATACACCAAAAATGAAAACACGACACAGCTACGGACATCGCTGTTTCGAAATTATGGTTCCTTATCAGCACAGAGTAACTTAAAAAATGCGACCTATAATAGGACATGTTACAATTTGTTTTCTGTATGATATTCTTTTATTCAGCAATATAATATTGTGTAAGCTATTTAGATTTTGGTGTTTTGTGATTAAGCGTATTCTAAATAAAACACAACAAAATTACACTAACAAAAATACTTTGGTAATAGGAATTTTCATTGATAATCAAGTGCATTGTGGCCGGTACAATGTTTAGTGAGAAGTGACATTAGTGGCAATGGTTTGACAGGTTTTATTAACTGCTTTTGTTTCTAAAGGTGCGGTGCTTTTTTGGTTTTTATGTTATTTAGTTATTGTTTATTACCAATTATAACTAAAAATGGACAAATGGCAATACAGGGTGATTCGTTATGCTGGGAACTTCCCTTCAGGGAAAAAAATTAAGACGTGTTTGAAAATTAGTCCTAAGAAGATTTATAGCTCAAAATAGATGATGACACCGGCACACAAAAAAAAAGAGTTGTTTGTACATTTGACGCCACCTACCTCCCGACATGTATTTCGACCCGCTGAATCCGAATTTGAAGTCAGTTTGGACCGTACACTCTCAAATATCGAGTAAATTGAAAAACCGTAAAAAATAGCGAAAATTGGGTGTTTCGGTAATAAAAAAATTTTGTGGATCTAAACCAAGCCTAATTTTTATGTATTTCGATCCGCTGAATACGAATCTAAAGTATATTTAGACCATAAGCCGTTTTAAATCTAAGTAAATTGTAAAAAACCCTCGAAAATTGCTAAAAATGGCAAAAAATTGTGATTATGTTGATGAAAAAATTTTTGCAGACCCGGATCGAAGAGGATTTTTTATGTAATTTGATCTGCTGAATCCGAATCTGAAATATATTTGGCCCATTAATCCCTCAAAATCTCAAAAAATCGCAAAAACCGATAAAATAGCAAAAAATTGCAGTTGAAAAAATTGAAAAAAATCTATGAAACACGATTAAATACGTTTCTTGTATTTTTTTATGCATAAAATACAAGTTTAGAATCTGAAAATGTGAAAAATTGTAAAATCTATAAAAAATGACGTATAAACAGAACGAAAATTTTTTTCATCAACATAATCACAATTTTTTGCCATTTTTAGCAATTTTCGAGGGTTTTTTACAATTTACTTTGATTTAAAACGGCTTATGGTCTAAATATACTTTAGATTCGTATTCAGCGGATCGAAATACATAAAAATTAGGCTTGGTTTAGATCCACAAATTTTTTTTATTACCAAAACACCCAATTTTCGCTATTTTTTACGGTTTTTCAATTTACTCGATATTTGAGGGTGTACGGTCCAAACTGACTTCAAATTCGGATTCAGCGGGTCGAAATACATGTCGGGAGGTAGGTGGTGTCAAATGTACAAACAACTTTTTTTTTTTTGTGTGCCGGTGTAATTATTTGCTGATAAATCGAAAATGTCGTGGAAAATTTGAAATTCACTTGTTTTTTTAAAAATATACATTTGTAATATACAGGGTGGTTTCTAGATAATAACCATTATCTTAATATTTTCTTCGAAGTAGGAGTTCTTAAAAAAAGGAAAGAAAATAAAATTCTACATTGAAAATTGAGAAAAAAAGATGCAAAACGGATCAATTAAACCTGATGTACCTTAGTAAAAATATTTTTTCTTAAAAACTCATGGGGGCTTATTGCCAAAAAGTTTTGAAAAACGGAACATGCACCGCATTTTTTTGTGGTAATGAATATACTGTGATTGTGAAATAAACAACAAAATTACAGTAAGTGTATGCAGTGGAAAACAACATTTACGTTCTACACAGTGTCTTCCAAAAAATTTGTGTATTACAGGTTCAATGACAAAAAAAAGCAACTTTTTATACATGTGCATTGCCCACCTAATGATTCTTTTCTTTAAAATCTTTTTTAGGTGTACCACAATGTATAGGTTTCCTATTGGAGATAATAGGTGACTTCAATGGTTTTCTCCTGATTTCCACTTTCTTGTTCAGCCTGAGATCAGAAGCGAATGAAAATTATTTACATACTTTATTCACAATCTTTTTAGTGTAGGAAGCTCCGATAAATTTTACTTAGATTAAAATAACCTACCCAAGTAACAACTCTAAGATACTTTTGATTTATTTAGGTTTTAAAAGTGCTTTAACATGTTCAATAAAATGATAGTGGTTTTAAAATTACCTTAAGATAAACTAAAAGTTCTTAAAGACCACTGATTCTTATGCACTCTTTAAATTAAAATAAAAAACTTGTTTGCTCCTAATACCCTATTGATCTTATACTAGTTTTATAATACTCTTGACATTGGCTATTTTAAAACTAATTTGCCTTTTAAAGAATTAAATAGCAAGTTGGTTTTAAAACAATCCATTTTGGAACAAATGGTTTTAATGTAGTTTTATGGAGTATCCTTGATGTAGTCATTAAAACCCATTAAGAAAACTATTTTATCTTAAGCCTATATGCTCAATGAAATTCCACATTAAATCCTAAAACATAGTTTTTACTTTTTAAAGAGTAAATTAAGAATATTTTAAAGTTCAAAGGTTTTAATTTAGTCAATTTGATTAAAAGATTTTTGGTGACTTTATTAAAACTAATTCTACCCCCTCCATAATCGGAGAAAACACGCCATCTGCTCAATAAACTGATTGCTGATTTAGTGAACCAGTGCAGTCCGTGTACCTACTTTATGCATGAATGAAAATTAGAAGACATATTTAAAATGGAAAATATTAGTGACAAGTATTTTAAATTAAAACGAAGTCACTAAATCCAGCAATCACAAAACCGGCACAATTTTAAGGTTAGGATTTCAGACGCGCGCCAGATCCCTTTAAATCAATAAGGCCACGAGTTTGAACATATTAAAGCAACTCAGTTTTAAAAGGAAGAGTAAATAAATGTCTGGGAGAGTAATTGTACTTAAAGTGGTAAATAAAATTCTATTTTAAGTCTTGTAAGATTTAAAATGTTCTATTAACTTGCAATCAGTTTTTATCTAGACCACGCCATTTTTTATATAAGATACAGACCCGCCATGATGAATATTTTCAATAGCCAAAGAAAAAAATATTATTGAAATATATGCGCTTTACATCCTCTTAAATAACTGAAGGACGGTATGTCCAAACATGCAATTTAATAAAAAAAATGCATTTGGATGTTTAGATGCAAAATAAAAATTGACGATATTTTTAAAAAATTTTTTAGATAATAAAAAAAAACATTATATTGGTGGCGCTCGAGTTATGTAGAAGTATTTTATTATATTTTGTCAGAAAAGTGCCATCCATTGGTAATTTTTACCAGAATAGTTTGCATTTGAATATTATTTTTGATCAGCTTTATATGCGTTACATTTAAAATATTACCACTCTGCCCCATTAGAGACTTGCCGTTGTTTTAACTATTTCACGCATAAAGTTGTCCGACTTTAAAACAAAATAAAGCCCTTTTAGGATTAAGTATAATGATTCTCAAGGCAATTTAGTCTGCTGCAATTTTATTTTAAATGCAAAACATTTTAATACATAAATTTAAGGTTGCCTTGAAGAACTCTTTAAGAATATGAAATTAAAACTAAATGGTTTTTAATATAGTTTTAAAATTTAGTCTTCAAGACCCTTTTAGGATGGGCCCTTTTTGGCTAGAAGCTGCTTTATGGTGATCCTAAGCTTGTCTTGAAGATCATTTGGTTTTATTCGAAGTTTTATTGTATAATTTTAAAGCGACCTTGGAGATATTAATAAGAGCATTAGTGTTACCTGGGTAACCTATGGGAAATTCAACTTTGGGACATTTAAAGTACATGTGTCACATTTAACAACTGAAACATGTACATGATTTTCATTTAATATAGGCAATGTGGCAACAATACCACATCGTATAACTTCAAATTATGAACATAATATTAATGATCACTTAATTTTCCTTGGTGTAGGAAATAAAAACTGTGTTATCCCGAATCAATCCAAAAGGCAAAAGATTGTGAATAAAGTACATTAAATGGCTCTACAGAACTTTGAATTTTTATTTAATTCGTTGTTTTGTGTTAAGTAAATCACATTAAAACTGTTACCCATCCCCTACTACTCACCTTTTTATGTTTTTGTCCAGTGGTACGGGATGTGCGACCTCAATCAAATCCCTGTCACCGATACTCATGTATAACTTATCAGTCTCACTACTAGGTGCCTTGAAATCAGGCTCCGCTTGACTGCTTAAGATATTCAACCCATCCCGAATATAATTTAGCCAGGGAGGACTTGAATTAACTTCCTGGTCTGACGATGATTTGAGTTGTGTGGCGATTTCTTGAAGGTTGAAGTTGGAGGGATTGTAAGGTTTTATTTCAAATTCATAGCCTTTGTCTGTGACCTTCGCATTCTCACAATACAAGTAGATATGTCTAAAAAATGATTTTTAAATGTCAGTTATAAATTTCCCGTGCAACCATCTGGGCCACTCACTTATTTTTTGTGGGGCACGAAATCACAACATCTCCCAACCTGACGTGCCTGTTATAATCCGTATAATGGGGCACTCCACCACCTACGCCAACCAAAAACACATAGTCGACTTTTGGAACGTTCCCAGTAGCCGCGTTGTAGTATTTCCGGCAGCTGTCATGGCTTCACGAGTGTGGCCGACCGAGGGCAGTTTCGTGCATACGATTCTGTGGGCTCCAATGTTACCCAAAGTGTATACGTTCGATTCACCTAGAAGAAATTTGAAAATATGTTTCGTGTTTTGGAGAAAGGAGTAGTAAACCTACAGGTCTGAGTACCCTACTTTCTAATCTAGAATATAGATGGTGAGGTTAATATTGCCGATGATAAGTTAGTATATGAAAACATGTTTGTATCATTTTCATCAGTTTTACAGGGTAAGTATAGAAAATGGTAAAATTATGACATTAAATTTAGTGTCGACATTTAGTTCCAAATGAATAAAGAACATTATTTTATACTGTTTGAAATAATGTTAAAAAGTAGATAAATAGATTGACTCAATAACAAAAAATGTACAGAAAATGAAACTTTGTTTTTAACTATCTTGAAAAAAAAAAACTGTTATTTTGCTATAATTCTCTTAGAAACTATGGATGCTGATATATCGACAACTGTTATCGTTACTTGGCGGTAACCGTTTGATACTGAGTACCACATCGAATTTACCAGTTACTGGTTACTGGTTATCAGAGACAACCGAATAAAATTTATTCGTTTCTCTATGTTGGTTATCTCGCTGTATTCAGCATACTGGTTACTAAAGCTGGCCGAGGTGGCTGGAGTACAGCCACGGTCTTGCGCTGGCGTCACACGTGCCTATTTAGAAGTGATTTACGCTGCAGTCTTATTTGAAAGGTTAATGCGTGAGGTTGTACCTATAAATTATACATAATGTCAAACGCGCCAAAGGGTAAAAAACGACCGTACGCGGACACAGTGAATAAATTTATCGGTGAATTTCCGGATTTATTCTATGACGGATGCAAAATAATTTGTAAAGTTTGCAATCAAGACTTAATGTGCTGGCACAAAACAGATTTTCGTCGTCATATCAATACCATGCAACATCAAAATAAAAAAAATGGCATGCCTTTGACAACTCAGTTTATGTTTGATTTATTGTTAATGTTAATAGCCTGTAATATTCCGCTACACATACTGGATAAACAACCATTTCGGGAGTTTTGGAATAAATACAATCCCCAGGTGAATTTACCAAGTCGTACATCGTTACATAAGATATATTCCAGCTGATCGTAAAGACATTGTAAATAGGATTAAATGTGGATTAAAAAATACACGGCTCTGGTTATGTATTGACGAGACGACAGATTGTAAAAAAAAATCTATTTTAAACATTATAGTACGTGTACTGGACCCTCTTAAACCAACATTTCCACTTTTACTAGCTAGTAAAAGACTAACTGCGTGTACTGGCGAAATAATTACGCGTGTGGTGTTGGAGACATTTGAAAAATTTGAACTTTCAAGTATTAATGTTTGTGACTGATGGTGCCGCGACAATGCGCGGTAGGCCGTTCTCTTCAAAGAGAAAATTGTAGGTTGTTACATGTTACGTGTAAAGTGCATGCGTTACATCTTGTGGCAGAAACGATTCGAAAATGTTTTCCAGAGGTAGAAGCATTGGACTTTCAACAAGTCAAGTATTGATGTTTGTGACTGATGGTGCCGCGACAATGCGCGTGGTAGGCCGTTCTCTTCAAAGAGACAATTGTAGGTTTTTACATGTTGTGTAAAGTGCATGCGTTACATCTTGTGGCAGAAACGATTCGAAAATGTTTTCCAGAGGTAGATGCATTAATAGCAAATACAAAAAAAGTATTTCTCAAATCTTCTAAACGGTTTCGAGCATTTCACAGACAGTGTACTGGTATCCCTGAACCACCAGAGTCAATTCTTATACTTTGGGGATCGTGGTTGAAAGCGGCTTTTTATTATGCTGAATATTTTTAACAAATAAAAGTTGTGATACTACAGTTCAACCCTAACGAGGCTGCAGCTATTAGGGGAAAGCCAGACAAGCTTTCAAGACGTTTCCCTTGAAACAGATTTAAAAACTATTAATAACAATTATAGAGGACTACACGACGCAATAGAAAAATTGCAAAATAGTTCGTTGTCGTTAGTGGAATCGCTGCAAATAGTGGACGACGTAAATACGCAGCTACAGGCTATAAATGACGCAAAAAATAATCGCGTAAGTGAAAAATTCGAGAGTATATTACAGAAAGATCCTGATTTTAGCAAATTAAGACAAATTTGTGATGGTGTATCTACAACTTCGTTAAGTGAGTTCACAGATTGTTTTACTTATGCCTGTATTACATCCGTAGATGTCGAACGGTCATTTTCAAAATACAAACATATTTTTTCACCAAAGCGAACATCGCTGACGGAGACAGCTGTAGAAACATACCTGATGCTATTATACTATAGATCTTCCCCACTTTGTGATGACGACAACCAAACTATTTCATAAATCTGCTTAAAAGGGTGTTTTATACAAATTTTTATAAAATGTAACATTATTGTTAAAATTTATTTCCATTTATTGTACTTATTCAAGTATTATGATATGATGTAAACATATGAGTCATATGACGGCTCTGTCGGCCAGGTGACCTCGGCCAGCTTTACTGATTACCAATACTTATGTTCTGACACATTCTGTACCTTACCTACGGATGCATTTCTATTCTACAATATTTGTTTTACGAGAATATTTATTTTTTATTTTTGAAGTATTGTTTATTAATTGCTTTTAGAGAAATTATTTTTGTTATTTTGTTCTGAAAACACTTGAATAGTTCTTATTTTTCGTTCGAGTAATGTATTTATTTTAACAGAATATTTCTAACTACTTTTTAATTCATTTATAAATTATTTCAAATTTTCCAGTTTTTATTTCAACATCTTCATCACGTTTCCTTTAAAGGCTGTTTTAGAATTAAATTTGTTTACCAATTTGTAGCATCAATTTCTAAAAGTGACGAAATTCAGATGCTGTGTATTGCGTAACTGCTTAAACCAATCACTAATTAATTTTTCACTACCAAGTTAACTGAACTGCATATTGTACGTATGTATATTCAGAATTCAGTTAACATCAGGAGTCGCCGGTCGGTATTGTATAGGAATATTGGTAACTAGTAACCAGTAACTATTAAAAATAAAGGTTAAGGAGCAGAAAATGTAACGGTTATAACTAGTTACAACAAAATAACTGCTTAGGGCATCACTATTAGAAACCATTTCTAACATGGGTTTGCTGGAAAATTTCATTTAATGTTTATTACACCTGTTTCAGAAACACCCTTTATAGCAACATAAAAAATTTCACCTAAATTGCTTTGCGTGCTTTTTTGAGGTCAGCAAAATATAATTTCTTAAGAGATTATAAATTATTTAATCTTGATCAAAATTCTGAATAAACAATAATTTTTATACAATGTTTGAATGTTTTAAAAAGTTCTTTAGTAGCATTACATATTTTTTATATGTACAATAGTATATCATGCAATATAGTGATAGAAGCATTTTGTATATACATAAATAAAAAAAAAAGTGAGGTGACAATGTGAACAACCATATATGTACAAACACAAAATTAAGTGACATCACAAAATGTGCACAATTCCCTTATGTGGTGAAGCTTTAACCCTTTTCTAATTTTCATCTTACCAAATCGCGGTCTCCCTTCCCCTGATGGACTGGTTGGACCTACATTTTTTATCTTTATTTAATAACCACCATTATAAATCAACTCGTATAACATTCACAACACATAAAAGAAAGCAAAAGTCTATAAATAAAAAGTATTATTTTTATACTATAAATAATTAACCATTAACATTTCTTGTTTTCGTTTTTGAATCACATCGATCAGTGATCATTTTTTCGCCAGTACTTTCGTTATATTTGGCTCACCCTATACATCAACATAAATTCGTTTCAAATTTGACACCAAAATTAACGCATGCGCACACGACAACTGTCAGCCGATTATTGCACACATGCGTGATTCATTTCAAATCATGGCCGAAGGCCTAACTAAAAATAAAACAAGTAATGTGATGTGTAAAATTCTTTTGCAAAAATGATTACTCCTCGATTTAACTTATTCCAAGATGAAAGATCAATAACGATAAAAAATCCGTGCTCCATACTGCAGCTTGAGAGACCTAGAAGTGGATGTAGATGACAACGTGTTCCTGTTTTCTTGTAAACCGTATTATTTGAGGTTAAATCTTCCAGGGAATATCGCGGAAAATGACAACACCAGAAGTTCTTACGACAGTGATAGTGGCGAATTTAGTTTTTGCTACGAAAAATTGATTCGTGGTGAAGATTTCAAAGACCTAGACTTGATAACAAAGTTCTTAGTTACAAAGGTCGATGCCTCTTACGTTGATGACAAGAGGAAGATAACAGTGCTTACTAGTGAAGGTTGTGCGCAAGAAATCTTGCCTGAAAGCGACGATTTAACGAAAGGTTTTGGTTTCGCTTTATTAGGCAACAGGAATTTTGTAATGGTTAGCTCCGAGTTTTATGAAGTATTTGAGATAAGCCCAAACGATGTAAATTTACCCGAAAGACGCAAACTAAGGTTACAATATGAACAAGGTAAGTTTGACATGGGGCATTATCTCGGGGATTTTATTGAAGATGAGGAAATTATTGAGATAACAGGGCAGAAAACCCCTTGGGATGAATTACAGGAAGATACTGTGACATTCACCAACAAGGAACTAGATTTTTTAAAGGACTTCACTAACACTGAATATAAATTAAATGATCTACAAGTAAAGTATGTGTTTAACGGATTGATTGATATTTTGTTTGCTTATTGCTATGATCGGCGTGTGACTTTCTACGAAGACAACTCCGAGTCCGGGTGGACAATCGTTAAATTATCTGCCTCTCTCTGCTGGCTAGACGCCTTTGAAACTGCTCGGGAAACGTTAATTTGTGCTTTTCGGAGGAGTGTAATATACCCCTTGTACCGTAATTTTATACTAAGTGTCAAAGTCCTCGACGATTTAAAAAAACTGCTAAAGTTAGGCGAGAAGTACATTATCAAATGTTTGATAGAGATATATTATATATTTCTTGGTGGCGACTGTTGTAGATACATTTTAAACAATTTGTTTATTAAGGATTATATAATTTATATAATGAAATGGGACAAAAGTGTGTGGCGACAATTTCTAGATGAAGTTTATAAGATTGAAATAAAGAAGGAAGATTTGGGATTAAATCTCGCAGAAATCGAGCAAGGCTTTATGCTAGATGCAAAAATGTCTAAGCTGGAGATAAAGGACAGCGACAGTGATGATACGTCTGCAGAATCAGATGATTCCAGTGACTATTCTGTTTCTCATAGCGATACCGACAGTGACAGTGATACATCATAATAATTACTTAGATAACTCTTTAACCCTTTCATAGTGGAAAAATTTATAAGCAGTAGCAACTCTGATATGGAGAAAAATTATTAGTTTGAACATAACTTTGTTACAATAAAATGTAAAAAAGTCATGCCAGTTTAATGGATTTTCTGTGTCCGGCATGAAAGGGTTCAATTTATTAACAGTAGGCTGTTTATTTTTGTAATATATGTACTCCTAAGGCAATTTAAAGAGTATAACTTACTTTTATCCCTCTTATTCCCAAGAAAATTGAAAATGGTTTTCATAATACTTTCATAATAAAAAACAAACATAAAAACATAACCTCATTAAGTAAAGGTGTCATTAAGTGTCATTCATGCCAATAAAATTCAAATTTTCCATAGCCTACATTAATTTAATATCTGAAATATAATTCAAGCGTTCTTTGTTCACAAAGTAATAAAACGAGAGAGACAATGCAAGGAAGTCCATTATATGTGACTGTTAACATCTCAGACTAACGTTGTTGATGCGTTATATGAAAACCTAACTTTCTTGACAAAAAAGAAAGAAGACCTGATTTAGTACGTCTCAGTAATAAGCGAGAATAATATCGGTCAATCTGTATGAACGTTTTTGACGTCATCGTCGCATGTTTCATGGTTTCCTGTTTCTGCATATCAACTGTCAAATTTGGATTTGTTTATTTTTGATTGTTACCGTTTTCTTTATTTTATTGATTTTTGTATATGAAAAACAAATCTTTTCAGAACTGATAGCTAATCTTCAAGACAAGTTTCAATATGTAATAATAATGATTCTTAAAAATACATACCAAATCCTTATTCCAAAATGCCATCAGACAATTTTTTATTTTTAATTATGTTAATTAATTTAAATGTAATTGTTAATACCTACAGGCAATCTGCATTTTGCCAAATTATATAAAAACATAAAATTAGTTCAAATTTAAAGACTGATGAAATCGTTAAATTATTCTGACTTTTAGCTGACAGTAGGTTACATTTTACGTTTTCACCTATTAACGAGTAAAGTTTGTTTATATCTGGACGTCATTTCAACAGGCATGAATTTGACTTAACGCAGTGCTGATTTGATTCATATGAATTTATAACGATGACATAACGGCATTCTTTCATGATGTCGATAATAAATATAAAATATAAAGCATATTTTTTTCCGAAGCATACTCAAAAAATGCAACATTATTGAAAAGAACTATATACAGGGGTCATCATAGTTCTTTATGACTCACTCTGTATATAAAATTATTTTTGACACTGCAAAACTGCCAGGTTTTTAAACATCCAATATTACTTTAGTAAAAATAATAACTCACCAACTGTTGTATATCTAACAAAAGTCTCCTTATTCTCAATCATAGCGTCCACAGCCAACTTTTCACAATACTGAGCAGTGATAATAGCAATAGTGGGTTGTTTTGAGCTTGCCATAGTTGGCATTTGTTTTACTATAGTAACTTGATGGGAGTCTTGTTGGGATTGTTGACGAGTAAAAGCACCATGGTCCATGGCTTTAACAAGCTGGCGGGATTGAAGAGCGGCAAGGCATTGAGCCACCTCTTCTTCGTCCCAACCATTGTCTCTGAAAGGGAAAGTCAGTAATTAAAATGAATCCTCTTTAAAAAATGGGCCAAATGCAAAATGCCTTAATGTAGACAAAAATGAAGAAACTTTTCAATATTTGGCATGGGCGTAGTCAAAAAGTTCATTGGCCACAAGTTAAATTCTTCCAGCATTTAAAAAAAAAGCCGGGAGTTAACTATATGGGTTGCTGAACAAAATTGGAACAAAACAAATTTTTCCACAACAATTTTTATAAAAAATGGAGGATGCTGACAAAAATTGTACACACTTTCGATCAACACCCTGTATAATTAACACCATTTTTTTTAACCACTGAATGAAAGTGGTTGGTAGCCAATGAAATTTTACGATTCATCCATGCCATATAATAATGGGTTCCGATACTAATCCCGCGGGATAACAATTTGCAATTGGATCATTTGTAATATAACTGTTGACTAGTTTAGAATGTTTTCATAACTGATTATAAGTCCACTTACTTGGCTATATCTTTAATTGTAATCGGATTAGGATATGAGGATTCTATTATTTCTAAAACTTTTTCTATGGTAAGCACCACAATATTTCCCAGCGAATTTTCCTCTGCAGACACTGAAAAGGCATAATCAAACAGGATTATCAACACGAACAAAAATACTAGGCCTAAAAAATATCCCATTTTCTAGGGAAACTAGCAATTCCCTTATTGGTAGACCCGTTTTTTTTTAAATCAATTTTAAACAAACATTTTACACATTAATTAACAAAATAACTAACGTATATTGGTTATATTTACTATTTACTACTGTTTGCTTAAAAAGAATTATTTATTTTATGACACAATTCAAACAGTTCTCAGCGATTGTGATTCAACTTGTGATATGTATGATAAAAAAGTGATTATGAAAAGTATTACAGTAGGTAGGTATGTGAGTTATGGGGGTTTTGCAAATTTTAGGCCAAGAAAAAATATTTCCTTGGAAACAAAATCTTTAAAACTTCGGTACCGACATGATTGAGCCTGAGAATAAACTAATTTTCTCCAATCAAGCACATGGTAGGTCTGACTCACTCGACTTCTAAGCTGCATAGCTTAGGGTGATCAGTGATCATTGATCAAATTAGGTAGCTCACACATGGATTTATTTCTGAGTTGAGGAAAATATTTAAATAAAAGTGATAAAAGATATACTGGGTGCCACAAAGTAGTGGCTCACACCTATAACTTTTTTATTTTTGACATCAAAATTAAACCAGGGGGGTCTAGAGCCATTCAGAAAACTGCATTTTTTGACATATAAAGTAATGTTACATTACTTCGGTTTCGCCGGAAATGGCACTAACTTTTGATTTTCAAATGGAACACTCTGTATATTATTACGTTTTTTAATTCAGAATGAATTTTTGAACGTGTGTGGTGATTTTTTTAAATTTCTGACCAGTTGTTATTTTTTATAAGCGAATTGATGTTGTAAGGCGGTTAATAAAATTATTTTCAATGGGTGTAATACCCTGTCCCTAGAACTCAATCATTTAGGAATCAACGGATGGAAACACAGCCCCGTACTATGACCTGCAAGGTCGCCTAACCTTAGTCCATTGCATTTTTTTATGGGGCTTTGTCAAAGACTGTTTAAAACGCTTCCAGAAACGAGAAAAAACCTAGAGCAAAGAGTGAAAGATGCTATCGCTTAAATAACACCCTTACAAGTTACAACTCTTAAATGCTGAGAAATCAGTTGAAACGGCGCACATTTCGAACACTATTTGTGATTAAATTTTGTTGTCGAAATCTTTTTTGTGTTTTAATACTTTCATTGGAAGTTTACTTTATCTTTATTCATATCTCAATATACGACTGATGTAACAAAGAACTGTTTTTTTTTTGTAGCCAACTATGCTAAATGTCACTAAATATATATATTTTAAATGGAAATATTTTTATATACTTCCTAATGATAACATGATACATACCATATACCCCGGGTGTAACAGGGTCATGGTACACCCTCCTTTTATCTTTTAGTTTTGAAGATAATTGATTGAAATTTGGGATATCCTATATACATAATAAGCGGAATTTTTTTGACATCTAGTGTTTTTTCACTTCCGGTTTCGCCGGAAGTGACACTAACTTTCAATTTTTAAATGGAACACCCTGTATATTATTGCATTTTTGGAATCTGCCTAATTTTCTGAATCCAACGATACCAAATAAGTGACATTTCAAACGTCAATCTTTATTATAATATAATTTTTAGTTTTCCATTTAAGTGCGCCATGACGGTTCCGATTTATTCTAAATGACCCGTGTAATGCTAGAAAAATCGAAATCCCGTCAAATTACGTGATTTATGAGCAAATAAAGTTCAACAAAATGTTTTTTGGGGAAAAACTCAATTTTTTCAAATGGAACCATATTGGTACCGTGGTACCATTTATTAGTACTATTAATAAGGAATTTATTCATATATCGTATTAAAATGTGCGATAAATACAAACAAAATTACAGCTAAAAGAAAATAAGAAAATACAATTTTGTTCTAATTAAATGTTAAGAAGTAACTAAGGTGGCTTTGAAAACAATGAAATATTTAACTTGTCAAACATTTGTTGGTTTACCGGTGTTTTTATTGTGTCTTTAAAAATTGTTTAAAATCCCTGTTAATTGTGTTCAAAATGCCACAAATTTATACAAGATGAAAAAGTGTACATATTAATTATTTATGAGGAATGTAGAAAAAATGCCGTTGCGGCTAGACACCTTTATGCCGAACGATATCCTGATAGACAATGCCTAGTGAGAAATTATTTTTATCATCTTGAAAATCAATTGTGAAGTGAGCCCAACAATGATCTCGAAGAAAATTTCATTCTTGACGAAGGAACGGAAATTAATGTTTTGGCTCGAGTAGAAGTTGATAAGACTGTTTCTTTAGGGCAAATTGAGTTTGAATTGGAAATCAGTCACCAAACAGTAAGCCGAATTTTCCACAAATACCACTTTAAATCTTTTAAATACCGATTGCACCAGTACCAAAATGATTACGAACGTAGGATGGAATATTGCATTTGGGTTTTGCAGAATAACGTGCAGCCAAACACAGATTATTTGGGAATGATTTTATTTTCGGACGAGTCTAGGTTTACAAATTTGGAATTATTTAACCGACAAAATACAAAATATTGGTCACAAGAAAAAATCAAAATTTATTACAGTAGGGTAACTCTCAAGTGCGGTTCGATTTCAATGTTTGGCTTGGAATAATCGGTAGAATCATATTAACATTAGAAGGACTTCTGACTTCTGCCAGATAATTGTGATTTCTGCAAAATGAAATTTAGGACAGTTTAGCTGAATTACCTTTTCATTTACGACAGGGGATGTGTTTCCAACAAGATGGCACTCCTCCCCATAATTCAAGGATAGTAATTGATTACCCTCAACTGAGATTCGGAAAAAACGTAATTTCGACAAATGGTCCTGCGAGGTGGTCTCCAAGGTCACCTGATTTAACACCTCTTGATTTCTTTGTTTGGGGTCATTCAAAAAATATTGTCTACGCAACCACCGTTACAACCCGTGAAGACCTGGAGCTACGAGTAAGACGTGCAATTAATAGCACAACGGCCCAGCAATGGGCGAACGTTCTTCGAGAAACAGCTATGCGAGTTCAGAAGTTCACTGACGTTAATGGAGAGCATTTTGAACTACTGTTGTAATGTTTTGTGTTCATTTTTTTGTATTCCAAAGCCACCTTATGTATAACAAGATAATTAGAACAAAATTGTATTTTCTTATTTTCTTTTAGCTGTAATTTTGTTTGTATTTATCGCATATTTTAATAAGACATATGAATAAATTCCTTATTAATAGTACTAATAATAAATGATACCTCGGTACCAATATGGTTCCATTTGAAAAAATTGAGTTTGGCCCCAAAAACCATTTTAAAGAACTTTATTTGCTCATAAATCACGTAATTTAGTATTTTTGACGGGATTTCGATTTTTCTAGCATTACACGGGTCATTTAGAATAAATCGGAACCGTCATGGCACACTTAAATGGAAAACTAAAAATTATATTATAAAAAATATTGACATTTGAAATGTCACTTATTTGGTATCGTTTGATTCAGAAAATTATGCAGAATTCAAAAATGCAATAACATATACGGTGTTCCATTTAAAAATCGAAAGTTAGTGTTAGTGAAAAAAGAATCACATGTGTCAAAAGGTGCCGCTTATTATGTATATAAGATATCCCAAATTTCAATCAGTTATCTTCAAAACTAAAGGAGAAGAGGGAGTGTACCATGATCTTATTACACCCGATATATGTATTTTTGAAAAGCTAGAATTTTTTTTCTTATATTTTAAAGTCAAAGCCAACTACGATTCCCATTTAAAATAAGAAAAGTGGACTTGTCTTAAAATTTAGAATTTTTTTTTTTTTTAAATTCTTCAAACACGTACATGCCTTAAGACATGAACGCGCGTTCATATACGCCAGTGTGTAGACAAAATTTATCTTTTGTTGCTGCTTGAATACAATTAATGTGTGTGTGTGCGTAAGTAATATGGATCTCTTAAGACGTGTACGTGTATCTGTAGAACCTTTTATTTACTCTATGTTGAAAAGTGCCTGTAATAAGTCTTTACTGCTTGAAAAAATATCCACAAATAAAAAAGCTATGATATCTTTTCGAAATCTGCCAAATGTCAATTTTCGCCGATATCTCAAAAGCGGTTAGATATCGAAATGCGCTTTTCACTTACATATTGATGTTTCGTGAAAATCGAACTCTAGATATTATTTTCTTGTAGTTCGATAATTTGAATTGAAATTTAAGCAGAAATAAATACATTTTTATGCCAGTGCGTAGTTTATTATAATGATAATGTAATATTGTATTTAATTTTACATATTTTATCATACACTCATGAGCAAAAGTATTGCATATTTTTAATATTTGGTGCTATGTGAAAGGTTGTGTTTATTTATAAATATTTTTAGTAACAACGTTTGAATATTAAAAATAATCGATTAAGTGATCATTCGATTATTTCGTAAATAATCGATTAATCAATAATCGTTCAACTGATTAATCAATTAATCAATAATCGATCAATCGATTAAACAATTAATCAATAATCGGTTAATCGATTAAACGATTATTGATCCATCGATCGTTGATTTAACGATTATCTTTTAATCGATTGATCGGTTATTGATTAATCGATTAATCGGTTATGATTAAAATATAAACAACAAAGAAATCATAGTTTGAAAATAAAAAATATGTAAATCATATTATTCAATTTAAATCTGCAAAGTAAAAAGTATCTCGGCCAAGTAGTTAGATCATTAAAAAAATTTAAACTTATTTTATTGCTGCTACATATAAATGGTTTTACAGATATCTTGTTTTATCAGCTTTTACTCCGCCGTTTCGTAAAATTTTGGCGACAGTGCCCTCCCTCCCACAATCTCTACTTCTAGTGCCAATCTGCGTCCGCGCAATGTGTGTCGTATTACTGGTGGGAAATTTCCGTTTTGCGGGCATTTTTCTGACGGCGGGAATGATATACGTGAAAACAAAAAATATTAAAATCTTGGATCTAAATAAGTAATAATTGTATAAGTTAACATAGTAAAATTCATAAATTGACCTGTCAGTGTGTGTGTTTATTTAGCTAGCTCTGATTTCCTTCTTAATATAATTATAATAATGTCGAAAAGATTAATTTTTGGCGGGATATCCTACATATATAGCTTTATTTAATTTTTAATCTATTCATTTTTTATAATTACCTATCACAGTTGAATATATTTAATCTATGAAATTAGTCTTGGCCTCTTCACCTACCTCTCCATTTATAAACATTAGTGATGGGACTCGAGTGTGAAAATACTCGAGTGACTCGAGTCAAAATCCGATTCAAGTGACTCGAGTCATATGGCTGTTCAATTCGAGTAAGTTGTTACTCGAGTCAAGTTATTGCTACTCGAATCAAGTTTTAACTCGAGTTGAATTGCAATTCGAGTAAAGTTGTTACTCGACTCGGGTTATTGCTACTCGAATTAAGTTTTAATTCGAGTCGAGTTGCAATTCGAGTAAAGTTGTTACTCGAGTCGAGTTATTGCTACTCGAATCAGTGAGTTAATATGATTTAAGTTTTAAATCGAGTTGAGTTTGACTAGAGTCTAGAGTCAGGGCAAATTCGAAATTAAGCTTGAGGCGAACTATAGAGTAAGTAGTTGGAGATGATTCAGTGGTTTGCTAAACGGTAAGTTTTTAAAGTGTATTTAGATTTTTTCTTTTGGTAATCTTTAAGCATTTAAAACACTACCATTTAATTCCAACATAGGTTTGAAAAATCAAAAGGATAAACATAAATCATAATAATTGAAATACAAAATAATAAATGGACCCAGGTCAAATATTATTTTTCCGGCAAATCAACACATTTCAAATAAAAAATTAAATATTTAATTAACATTGTATATAAAATGACATTTAAAGAAAACCAACATATATATATTTTTTATATTAAATTAACATTAAATTAAACTCTTGTTTAGCAGAAAATATTAAATAAATACAGTATTTAATATTTAATACACACCGATTACGGTTTTTTATTTATTTCGAACTAATTGAATCGAAAAACAAATCTTTATGAACATGAATGTGCCAGTTTGATTGCTACTACAGTCGTGTGCGTCTTGAATTTAAAGAATTCTAAGTTCTAATTTCTAATTTTCTAATACGTCGTATGTAACAATTATAGGTTTGTACGTAGAGGCGATTTGTGATAGTTTTCTGACTATAGAGATGCGAGTATTACGAGAGCTCTGCAATAACAACCGTTCTGATTGAACAAGCGCATCTCTACAACAATGTGCGCATGCTTCTGATAGTTTCAAACGGTTGGAAACTGCTCTATGAACAAACCTTTTAATTAATAATTATACAATCTGACCTACAAACATGAAACAACAAACTTGGAGGGGAATTCCCGATCCCGATGACCAGATGATATAGTAATTGATTAGTGATTTCATTCATGGTTACATGTTTTCATCTTTATTACTTTTACAAAATTAGTGCCTTCAGTGCCTTCATGTAAATAATCTTTCATATTTATATTATATAAACAAATCACACTGGCACTAAAGAATATTTAAAAATATTAATAAAACCATAAACAATTAAATTAAAGAAACTTGACTCGAGTCAAAAAGCGACTCGAATCTAAAGGCGACTCGAGTCAAAAAGCGACTCGATTCAAAAATTTACTCGAGTCAAAAGTCGAGTCGATTTTTTGAGTTTTACTCGACCTAACTTTTGACTCGAGTTTTATAACAATGAAACCGAGTTTCAACTCAACTCGAGTTTCAACTCGAGTAAATTCGGAAACCTACCGAGTTATTCGAGTGAAAAAAGTCACTCGAGTCCCATCACTAATAAACATACCTTGTATACCAAACTGTGATTGTATTTTATACATGTCAAGTATTTTATATATTTTTTTTTCTATCAGTCTCATGCTTGACTTGGGCTTCGAAATTAATTTTAGTGAAAGATATTATTACTGTAAACTAAACGGCTTTTTAGTTTCTTAGAAGTGATGTGCTCTCTATTCCATGCTTGATTTCTCGATTTTTAGGTTCTTTTATTTGCATCTGGTGTCGTCATAATGTATTTACATTTATTTTTAAATAACCCGCCTAAATCCTACAGACACTTAACTATCGTTAATTTATTACCTATACATATAATTAATTGCTTTTTTAACGATCTCATTAGTCTGGGGCTTGTATAATAGCGTTTCTTGCGGAAAAAATATGTTCATATTAACAAATCCCTGGAAACTTATATTAAATAATTTATCTAGAATGACATCTCCACATGCATAATAAGAATAACATATTTACATTATTTCTGAATAACGTATCCTACCTGTCTAAATCCTACAGACACTGCTGCCATCTTTAATCTTATGATTTATCACCTATACATATATATTGATCAATTGATCAATTAATCAGAAATAATCGATTACTTGATCATCGACTAATCGGAAATAATCGAATAATCGATTAATTGATCATCGATTAATCGGAAATCATCCATTATTTTTAATAATCGATTATCGATTGTCAAATTTCATAATCGCTCAGCCTTATTGGAGACAATTGTGTGTTGACAAACGTTTACTGGGTACTGATTTGTCAAATGGAACATAAGCCTAATTATTTTTCATTGTTTTGTATGAAGTAGGTGTGAAACAAATAGAAATATTGCAAATAAATAATAATATGCAATACTTTTGCTCATGAGTGTATATTAGAATATGCTAATTATTTCAGCCCCTTAAATTTTTTTAGTTGTGTAAATACAACACAAGACGTACAAGAACAATGATATTACAGAAACAAAAATGACAGGACAACTCGTGTTAGTGCAGTTATTTTAAAAACAAAACGAAACACCCAAAAGCAACCCAAACCTGCATTGAACAAGGCAGAAGGAAGTTGAACACGACAGTACCCCGGTGGTGCTATAAGAAATATTTCCAAAATTACAACTGGTGGCTGACTATAAAATAGAAATAGCAAATGGTACTTACGTGGTCTAGACGGTACTTCTACTGGTTCTTCTAGCTGTTTCAATTCTACTTCTAACTTTACTATTGTCTGGTAATTGCGTTGCATTAACTTCATTATTTTTTTTATAAAACCCACGTAATCTGAAACATAGACGGTTTTGATTTCAATTGTTGGCTAGAGCGCGCGATGGCGAGTATGACTAGAAATATAACTATCGTAGCTGCGGTTCGATCCCGCCATCGGCAGTGGCAATATTGGTGGGAATGGTTGTATGTCCATATTTTGCTAAAACAGCTTCGGCTTTAGATTTAGGGGTTGTCTAATTTCTGTGGTGATTATTATTATTATTATTATTATTGTACTCATTTCTGTGGACAGTACAGAATTAATTCGGAAATGGTACCTATTAATTTAAATGATTTAACTTCTATAGACCTAGTTCCTATCAAGCTTTCTATTAAAGGCAAAATTTTATACACCTTTATCATATACCGTGTCTCAAATTCGATGCTCACCATTGCGATCTCGGAAACTATAAGACCTACAAGGTCAGTTAAATGCGATAAGTTTTAGCAAATTTTATACTGATTCCAAATCCGTTAAAAACTCACGGCTAACTAAAACTATTTTTGGGATCTTTCAAAAAAAAAAAAACGAAAAGTTTGTGATTTTTTTTTTGGCTGTAGCCAAGTAATCCTTAGTCAGACAGGATTTAGATTTTTACATTATTAGGACACTTTTTAGAGATTAATATTTTGGTGTGGAAACTAATATTCGATTATAAATAAGACGCACGGTGGGCCGACACTCAGTCTTAAGTTGAACGTGAACGAGTAAAGAAGAAATACGAGAGAGTGTTCAATTGTGATTATAAGTAAGGCAGTAATTAATCTATTGTTGTTAATTGATAATTAGTAAATAAAGTAATGAGTAAGTGTTGCCTGGACGTTCAGTCAACGAATCTACGAGTATAGCTGTGTATTTGGATAGCAAAAACGTAAGAATATAGAAAATATACAGACGTTTAACGAAATTTCTTAGCTTCAAAATTGATGGTTTTTACCTGGGCTATTGGAACACCATAGGACCAACTATTGGAAAAATGTTCTCTTAAATCTTTGGGACATCGACGAAACTTGTCCATGTGTATGTTTCATTTTAATGTTGTCAACAGTAAAATAGATTGTCCAGAGATCTTAAACCAAATTAATTTCAGAGTTCCATCGGTGTTAACTCGTAACTTGTATTTTATTAAGTATGGAGTATTAATTATATTTGTTGTATATACTTTGCTTAGATGGTTCCTGCTCTGTAATTGGTTTTTTGTAATCTTGTAGAACAGTGTATGTTAAATAAATTACTGTTATTAATAAAAAAATTGATAAAAGAATATACGTTCGAAACGGTATACCAAGAGAAAACAGAATGTCAAATACCACATTCATAAATCTTTCCAGATACCAGCAGATTGTGGTATACCCCAAGGCTCTATACCAGGCCCTGTCTTATTATTTATGTTTATCAACAATATTGCGGCAAAATCTATGTATACTGCGATAAAAAAAAGGACTTACCTCTAGGAAATTCTTGCGGACTCACTAATTCCCGGAAAAAGTCCTGAGCTGTACTAGCTTGCCCTCCATCAGTCTCATCATGTGCATTTTTGTGAGCCCTGAACCAAAATCTTAAGGTACGAGATTCCTGTGTGTGTTTTCCACTATCTTTATGTACAAGAAACACCCTGAATTCTAGTGAAAGCTGTGCCGGACTCGATTCGCCGTTTTCTAGGAAGTCGAAAGTTATACAAATTACACAATGTAATACATAACGGGTCTTCATAAATGATCGTGAACCACGTGACCAATTAGTTCCCTTTAACAGTCGTACCGTCAGCAAAAAGATGGTAAAAAACTGTTCCTTAAACAATATGTATTTGCAAAAATTCTCATCTGTAATATGAAAGACACAAAACCAAGAGTTAAAGGGTACCAATTGATCACGTGGTTTTTGATCATTTGTGAAGGCTCTGTATAATCGAATTTACGTGTTCTTACCTATGGCCGTTTCTTTGTTGATAATAATTCCCGTGTGCTCCCCTCCAGCTATGTGCATTTTGTCGTTTGTTTTGTTAACTTTCCGTCTCTCGATGATCAACGTTGTGGAATTGGCAGTTTTGCCTTTTGGGGTCATTATGACCTGTTCCTGTTCGTTGTTTTCAGTCATTTTTCTGGAAAAAAAGAATATTTTTAAATCATAAAATTAAATGATTGATTTTAAAACTCGGTGATCAAATAATCATATACACATATGCGGCTGAAATTATTAATTATTTTTTAATTGTAATATATCAGGTAAATTATAGGATACGAGTGTCACTTAGATAATGGCTCCCCCCCTTTTTTTTGTTTAATTTTAAACTTAGAGAAATGATATTATGTACCACAAATCCATAAATAAAAATACACTATGTTTCAAAAACGATTAAATTTGGCCAAAAATAAAAAAGCAACTTTCCTGGAATCAAACCAAATTATATGGAAATGCTAGTAGGACAATTACAGTACTCAGACATGTAAATATTTGCCACTATAAAAATTTATTCAATCATGTATAAACCTTTAAACAGCAAAGATCTTTAACTGTTTTCAGTTGTGCAATTGATGGTAAAATAATCCTAATTTTGTTGCATTTCTCGGAATTGGAGACGTGCAAGTACTTGAGTAACAATTCAGAAGAAAACTGAAGATATGTATTTTAATGTGCTTATGATATTTTGTAAATACGTTAATCCGTTTTCCAGTGTTAAAGGAGCGTAATAAAGGCGACCAAACAGATTGGTATAGTATATAATATGCTCTTCCATACAACCATCCGAATAGGAGAATATTGGTAAAACAGTAAATACAATATAATAATGTATATAAAAGACAAGAAAATAAACCAAAGATCATACATGAATGTATGAGTAAATGAAGAAATGCAAACAAAAGAAATGCAAACAAATAAATAAAAAAATTAAAAACCTAGAAATGATCAAGACTAAATTTTCTGTCCTATAACTTCTATACCTATTTGTCATTTTATAAGGGTGTCGCGTACTTTTTGGGACACCCTGTATACATTCATGCAGCCAATGCTCATGATCGGCAGCTCGATTTGATAACTCCACATGGAATAACCCGAGAACTGTTTTATCCTTATTTATTAAAATTTGTTATGACGGCATTTTCATCAAGTGACCATCATAACCAGCATGGTTTTATTGAAAAACGATCAACGGTTTAAAATCTAGTAGAAATAACTCAAATAATATCTAATACCCTAGATAACCGTGGTCAAGTGGACGTAGTATATACCGACTTCTCAAAGGCCTTTGACAAAATAGTACACTCTATATTGTTATATAAATTAGACCATTACGGCTTTAATAATCCCCTAATATCAATAATTACTTCCTACCTTAGCGATAGGAATCTTTATGTTAGCTACAATGGTTTTAATTCCAATTTATATACAGCAACATCTGGTGTCCCGCAAGGGTCCAATCTAGGACCCCTGCTGTTTATTATATTTATTAACGACCTAACAACGCTTCTCAAGTGTGGGAGCCTCCTCTTTGCAGATGACTTAAAACTATATGCAGCCATAAATAACATAAACGATTGTCTTGAATTACAGACACAAATAGATCTTGTCGAAGATTGGTGCAATCGAAACAAACTCCTCATGAATGTGTCCAAATGCAAAACTTGTTCTTACACAAAAAAATAGTGATCCCGTATATTACAACTACTCTTTCAACTCTTCTGAACTTTCACGTTGCACTTTAATGCGGAATTTAGGAATTTATTTTGATAATAAACTCACCTTCAACGAACACATTAGGTTAACTTCTGCATCCGCACTTAAGGTGTTAGGGTTTATGCTGCGAAACTGTAGAACTTTTACCAATATCAAAGCACTCAAAACGTTATACTTTTCGCTAGTGCGTTCTAAACTGGAATATGGTGGATTGATATGGCACCCTTACTATAATACCTATACAAATTTGCTAGAACGTGTGCAAAGACGCTTCCTGAAATTTTTAGCTTTCAAAGTCGATGGGATATATCCGGCGCGTGGTATTGAACATGATTTATTAACCTCCAGGTTTGAAATACAAACTTTAGACCACAGGAGAATATTGTCAAGTCTTACGTTTTTGTATAAATTATTACACAATACTGTAGATGCACCAGTCATACTATCAATGATTAACTTCCAAATTCACAGACCGAACCTAAGAATTAATCAGACATTCTATCTCAATCATGCCAGAACCAACATAACATGCTTGATAAATCTCCCAACTATGTTATGAGTGATAATTTCAACAAAATATCCCATTTATGTGATGTTAACCACTGTTCTTTAAAAAGAATTAATGAGTATTGCCAATAATTATTTTTCTTAATCTCACCTTAATGATATAAAGTATACTCCAACTTTATTGATGCATTTATTTTGTATTAATTTGCTAATAGTTACTAAGTGTGTCTTGAACTGTATTTACATCTGTGATTTTGTGTAATATTTTTTTATATTGGCATATTTCAAAAATATGTATGATATTATATTTACATTATTCTTTTGTTTTTTACATTTCTTGTATACTGTTTTAATGTTACACTTTTGTAAGTTGTCCTGTAATTGGATTTTATCTGTTGGGCAATAAATAAATATTATTATTATTATTATTATTAAATGTAAATCGCTCTTAAATATTTTTGTATTCAACACAACCAAAAACGAAAACAGTCAATCAACATTCACATAATATGTATATAGATTTTGTCTACTTCCTTTTATAAAGTTCAAAAGTAAAGTTTTGTAAAACCTCAGAAAATAAAAAACATCAAATTTGTATTCCGAATTATATCCAAATTTGGAAAAAATATAGGAGCCTATTAAAAAAAAAAAACTGTAGGTGGAATTGACACCTTTTTCAAGTACCTATGCCCGAGAAAAGGTCTGTCACTTGACACGTTGCGTTGGAGCGTCATTTTGCAAAAATACAAGAAAAATAAATCAAATTTATTTCCATTTTTTTTCCACGCTATACCTACATAATTATCGATATTATAATAACGCGAATGTCGATTGGGTTAAATTTTCAAGGAATAAACACCATATTTAGATGCCTGTAATGTAAGCAATATGATAATGATATGATAATAGTTTCATACGTGAGTAACGTTTATTGGTTGTTAATATACTCGTATAAACTAGATAGTCTCCCAGTAGGCGAAGCTACAAATAAAGAAGGTTATGCGTGTAAACAATCTTTACAATATTAAACAAATGGTGCAGAATGTAGAAAAATAAATAATTTATGTTTTATAGATCTCACATAAAAATCTAGTTGCGTAATAATTATTATACTGTATACAAAACCTTCACATTCACAGTTACCACGTTGCATGACCCAATTATTAATTTTAATAGAAATTTGAAGTTCTTGGGTAAGACATTAAACACTAAAAAGTCCAGTAAGTAAACCAGTTAAATACGGTATAGTTGCCTATATTGTACAATGAGGTACATATTCAATTACACGGTGCCACTTGAAATGATAGGTACATACATAAATAAATAATTGGACGTAATCAAGCGTGCGATGAAAAAACGAGTCATTGGTGAATGTTTTTATTCGCGTATTTAAATGCCAAGGTTTTTCGATTTCAAATAATTTCAAAGCAAAAGAAAGCTCGTACGAATCGGCATCATCTGATTTGATTTATTTTGACTGATCTATTGCATTTTAGATGTTTTTAATTTGCAGAAGGCGCTGAAGATTTTTATTAGGTTGATTACCTACTTTAGCAAAATAATTACTGAAGCGATAGATTCATATTATGATTTTCCCTTCTAATTTGTCGGTCACATCTTTTGTCTGAAAGTAGCTGAACTGCCAGACTTTTTCTAGTGAAACAAGAAATCAATTTTGTGGACATTACTATGATGTAAATTAATATTATAAAATAGTAAAACTTGACACTCGTATATCTTAAAGTAGTAAAGTACACAGAAAAAAATATCCCTGTTTTAATTAAACTAATTTATTCAGGAATTTGAAAATATTATTTGCTCAAAGGGACAGGTTTTTTCGCTCGAAACAATCTATTTACCCGTGAAAACTATAACAAAAGCTATAGCTAGCTTAATTTCTTAACTTGAGAGTAGTACGTACATTTAACATTCATATTAGGATATTAAATATGATACTATGGATAATTTTAAGTTAAAAATGCCTTATGGAACAAATATTATATAAATTTTGTATGAATATCGTAAAATTTGACAAAAAATGCGGAAAACAACCACCCACTAACACCCAAGTGCGCGATCATTGAGAGCAGCCACATACGAATGACCGGCAATTCTCGACTTACTTACGCTGCATGTGCGATCATCCCGTTCGCAGTGGCTGTCGCAACCAGGAGTACTTAGCTTCCTAGAGCGTTCGCCCAATTAAAAATTCGATTGTGTAAGCTGCCGCAGCCTGGCTGATGCAGCCAGGCTGCCTAGTGCACGAAAGACCTTATACTAGCGTATTCAGATAAGAATAATAGTGTAAAATGTAAGAAACTATAGGTATTTTATTGTTATCATATTGTGTTTGAAAGGATGCTTATGTAAAATCCAATAATTAATTTATTATTTATAATACGGCCCGCTACAAGTTAGGCTCCAGTAGAGACTTGTTAACTAACTATATTTTTTCGTTTGTAAGAATTGTAAAATACAATTCTACTACAAATGTTGAATTTCTGTCTGTAGTCAAGAATTCCTTCTGTCATAACTAAATCCTAAAAACTTCAAATATCAATGAACATAACCTTACTTGACAAATGTCAAATAGTGACATGACATTAGCCACAACAGTCAACCATGTTCTGGCAATATAAACAGAAATAGACACATCGAAATTCTGCCAACGTATAATTGTTATCGTATGCAATTTTAAGCCACTTTAGTTTATTGTATAAATGACTGGACTATAATATAATGGATTATCCACCTTGTAAGGCTGTCTAAAATCAATTCAGCTCATCACATTATAAGTCTGATAACTAAGTTCAATAGCACACTAACGAGGTATAGTGGAGTAGTTATTATAAACAATAAAAATACATTAAACACATTGCTCCCAATTTTCAATATACATTTCATAATTACAAAGCTTTCAGCTAAGTGATAGATTTATTATAATTGTGTGCAAAACGTAATATAATTTATATAATAAGTTTGTAGAACTTTTGTAAATTTAAATAATACGATCAAAATGAAAGCGGTAGTCATATGAAATGTTTATGGTTTAGAAATCGATATGGAAACGTTATTAGATTTCTTTTACGGTAATCAGCGTAGCGTAACAGTTGACAGAGTAAACAATGAAAAAACTTCCTGAACATTTTCAGTTCTAAGTAATAATAACAATAACGGTCAATTTAATAACAGTATTTGTTTGGATATCGAAATATCATTTCGGTTCACTTGTATCACTAAAAAAAAAGCAACTAATAATGGTTTGGCAACAGAAATAATCTTGGGAATAATAAGTGCTAATAAATAAATCGTCGGAAAGTCAAAATAATGTATCTGAAGAGTCGTTGGGTAATAAAAGACGTTGGCAACATTGAGAAGTTGCCAAACTGAACAAATGACTCTGTTGCAGAGACACACCTATGTATATTAGTGTTAGATTATGTTAATTGTTGTTTTAGTGAAAGAAAACCCAAAGATCCTTTGTACCAATAATGTGTTCCGGGAGTAACACGAAATCTTCCAGGGCATGATTCTTGAGTCAGTATAATTTAATGCACATTTAATCCTATTTACAATGTCTTCACGAACACTTGGTACATATCTACGTAACGATGAACGATTTGGTAAATTCACCTGGGGATTGTATTTATTCCAGAACTCCCGAAATGCTGGTTTATCCAATATGCGCAGGGGAACATCACAGGCAATCAGCATTAACAGTAAATCAAACATAAACTGAGGTTCCAAAGAAGACACGCCATTTTTTTAATTTTTATGCCGGTTACTATTCACATGAATTTTGCAGCCGTATTTATTCCAGTACATTAAGTCTTGATCACAAACTTTACAAATTATTTTACATCCATCATAGTAGAATAAATCCGGAAATTCACCGATAATTTTATTCACTTTATCAGCGTATGGTCGTTTTCTACTCTTTACGCTCAACATTATTTATTATTTATTAGTACTCTATGCATCGACCGACAGATAACAATTGAAGTGTGTCGTGTCATCGTCATCATAAACAAGCGCGCGATGACATTGGTATTGCGCCCGACCCTGAATCTACCATCGCTTGGCCAGGCTTACTTATGTCATTAAAGTTAGGTTATATCAAGAATGAGTTTGATGAAAACATCGAAATGTACAGGGTTATTTATTATAAATTACCCACCCCTTATCATCGTTATTATTGCCTATAGAAAAAAAGTTTTAAATAAAAGTTATGTGGTTATGACTGAATTTGTTAAATTGCTATCAAAAGTACAGTAGCGTGCAAATTTCAGGAGATACAAAAAAATAATATATTTTTTTAAATGGGATACCCTGTAATTAAATTTTTGGAATGGAATTACTATTTGTTTCTATTTATCGCACATTTTAATACGAGATACATATGAATAAATTCCTTATTAATAGTACTAATAAATGGTACCCCGGTACCAATATGGTTCCATTTGTAACAATTGCGTTTTTCCCCAAAAACCATTTTGATGAAATTTATCTGCTCATAAATCACGTAATTTATTATTTTTGAGGGGATTTCGATTTTTCTAGCATTACTCGGGTCATTTAGAATAAATTGGAACCGTCATGGCACACTTAAATGGAAAACTAAAAATGTTATTATAAAAAATATTGACGTTTGAAATGTAACTTATTTGGTATCGCTGGATTCAGAAAATTATGCAGAATTCAAAAATGCAATATACAGGGCGTTTCTTTTAAAAATTGAAAGTTAGTGTCCCTTCCGGCGAAACCGGAAGTGAAAATAAATCACTTGTATGTCAGAAAGTGACGCTTATTATGTATATAGGATATCCCAAATGTCAATCAATTATCCTCAAAACTAAAGGAGAAAAGTGGGGTGGACCATGATCCTGTTACACCCTGTATATATAATAATTTGCAACATTCAAATGCATACCCCCCCGCCCCAACATTAGGACTCGATTTTTGTAATTTGCTTGAAATTAAATAATTTAAAATTTGTTATCATAAATAACAGAACTTTAATTTGCAACTGACTGTGTTTGTTTCCAAATCTAAAATACTCATATGAACACACTAGTAGCAAAAAATGCAACTGAACATGAAACTTCTTTAATTGGCAACAATTCACATTCACAGTTCATCAAAATATACAGGCACTATTGCCGTCGAGTTAACTGCACAAAATATACACTTTAAATTTGTGCTGCAATCTAATAGAGGACATCTTCAATAAACACTGCAATTTATTTTATTACTACTTATGGAGTTCAGCTGTGTCCGTGTTTGTAAATATTTTGATTTAGATCGTAAACTTTAATGTTTGGCGTTTTTATAGACTGCATGTAAACTGCACGCAGAAGAACTAAACAATGTTAAACCAGTGTTTATAGATAGACTACTACTGTTTAGACTTATAATGCAAGTACAAAAACAAAAACCAATCATCATTTTACATCAGTAGGCTTTTGATTACAATATCATTTATTTTTTTTTTATATTTTTTCAATTGAGTTTTAAAATAAATGAACATGATGATATCGTGTTTTATCGTAGTACACGGAAAAAAATCTAAACTGTATTTAAGACTACTATTCTTAAATTAAAACATTATTGTGCTTATACAGGGTGTCCCAACCAAAAGTAGGTACCCTGAATAACTTTGGAGATAAAATTTTTTTGAAAAATTGGTGAAACACGTCGACCTTGTTTCCAAGGGGGACATATTTTAATGTAATACTTGTATACCTATCATCATCCCTCTACCCTACACGGCCACCAACTCAAAAAATTCAAATGGCAAGAGGGATCGAATGATACATATTTTGAAAGGTCTTTCAATTCCCTACATAACTGTGTATTTTTTTAAAACTTTTATCGATTCGTCTTTAAAGAAAATAATTTTATTTTTGATGATTACACACAATCGAAATCGTTTAAAAAATCCAAAATACACGGCACTGGGTATTGGAATTTATAAAAAAAACTACATTTTTTAGTGCTCTCAAATCAACACGAGTTTTTTCGACAAAAAACACTTTCCTTGTCCGTTTAGTTTTAGAATAATAAAAGACTCATAAGTATTTGATAGTCCTTGAACATTAATTTGTTCACAACCAATTTTAAATCGAGATACATTTTACCAGAGTGAGTTCTCAAAATGGTTTATACCCTTCAGGAGAGAATAGAAATTGTCAGCATTTATTTTAAAAACGATAATTATGCTAGAGCTACGGAGCGCATATTCAATAGAAATCACCCAGATAGAAGGATTGGTTCTCAGTATGTTTTACAATTATTGACAAAATTTATGGAAACAAGTTCTGTAGGAAACAAAAAGCATGAACCTCAGCGACCGATTTGGAATGAAGCAGTCGAAGTGGCAGTTCTGGGTCATTTGCAGATGGATAATACTTAATCGATCAGGGAAGTAGCTAAGGCTTCCGGTGTATCACGAAGCAGTGTTCATCGAATTCTAAAGGCCCACAAATTTCATCCATATAAATTTAAATTGGACACGAATTAAACCAAGATGATCCCGATCGTCGGCTTGAATTCTGCGAGATTTTTAGTGAACAATTAAACGGTAATGCCAATCTACTGTACAATACGTGTTTTTCTAATGAATCGACATTTCAGTTAAATGGGGAGGTAAACAGGCACAATTGTAGGTATTGGAGTGAAACCAATTCACATTTGTTCATGGAAACTCATACCCAAAGGCCTCAGAAGTTAAATGTTTGGGCTGGAATCTTAGGGGATCACATTGTCGGGCCGTTTTTTATTCCTGACAATTTAAATGGCGAAAGGTACCTTGATCTGTTCGACCCAATGATTACCCAAATCCTCGAAGAAGACGATAATCTTTTAGAGGGCGAACTGTTTTTTCAACAGGATGGGGCACCCCCACATTTTGCTATAGCAGTCCGTCAAATTTTGGATAATCGGTTTCCTGAGCGATGGATTGGAAGAAGAGGTCCTGTGGAGTGGCCCGCTAGGTCACCCGATTTAACTCCCTTGAATTTCTTTCTGTGGGGACATTTGAAATCGAAGGTATTTGTAACAAAACCCTCATCTCTGGAAGAGTTACGTGAAAGAATTGTTCGAGAATGCCGTTTATTGACTCCAAATGTGTTCAGAAATATTCGTACAGAATTTCAACACAGATTATACTACTGTATGGAAGTCGGTGGGGGTCATTTTGAACAATACATACGATAATTTAAACTGCTTCTTTTATTTTTATTTCCCGAACCTAAAATAGTGAAACAATTATTTCTCAGGAACGAATCGACAAAAGTTTAAAAAAATACACAGTTATGTAGAGAATTGAAAGACCTTTCAAAAGATGTATCACTCGACCCCTTTGCCATTTGAATTTTTTGAGGGGGGTGGTGGAGTAGGGTAGATGGATGATGATAAGTATACAAGTATTACATTAAAATATGTCCCCCTTGGAAACAAGGTCGAAGTGTTTCACCAATTTTTCAAAAAAATTTTATCTCCAAAGTTATTCAGGGTGCCTACTTTTGGTTGGGACACCCTGTATATCCGTAAGAATAGACATTTTTCCATCAAGGATAACGTTATTCTTAAAAGTCATTATCTTAGTCTCCTTCTTTTAATGATAACTAATTATTTACTTTAAAATAATGGTTCTACTTCAGCTAAAAGGAAGTTTCGAACAATATTCAATACTAACATACCTACTTAATCTAAGATTTCATTTATTCAGTTCAAAAGTAGAGATTAATGCGATCTGTTACATTTAACACTTAATGTAAGAAATGTGTCATTTCGTTCAACAACTATTATTTAAACAAAACTGATGAACTACTTGAACCAATAAATATTTGATGTTGACTGAAATCTTTTCTTTCTTGATTTAATATTGCGATCTATTAAATTTACCACTTAATGTAAGGATAAATTTCATTTCGTTCAACAATTGTATTATTTAAATAAAACTTTTTTCGTTTTCTTTTTTGGAATTTACTACCACATGAATAACTCTTCGTTATATAAAAAATAATATGTTACTGGAAAAATAAACCTCTGCGCTTATGACTTTACATTAAAAGATTAGTCAGAGGGTGTTTTTTGAAACGTTAAGGAATAGTATTATTATTTTTTTGTCTCACACTTGTCAAAAAACACTCTCTGCCTAATTTTTTAATGTAAAGTCACGAGCGCAGAGGTTTATTTTTCCAGTAACATACATACTGGGTAAATAATTATATTTTTTAGATAACGAAGAATTATTCATGTGGTAGTAAGTCCCAAAAAAGAAAAGGAAAAATTTAGAGATGCCACAAATAACGTTCAGACAATATTTAAATAAAACTGAGAAATTATTTGATATTCTGGGATCGACTAAGGACTTTTCAGAATTAGAAGTTTTTATTATTAAGAAACCAAAAACAAAAAATGTTACAAGTATAAGTCCATTCGTGAACACACTGTATATGAGACTTCAAATTTACCACAGGAAGGTACATTATTTTTTATAAACTTTTAAGTGTTTTATGAATTTTATTCTCTTTCCGATTTGAGGAATAAGTTCTATAATCTGTTCTTCTGAAATTTCCAGTAAATTGTCCAACGTTAGTTGATATTCTTGACTTAGAAAACAATTATTTATGTTATTAAAGTATAAATAATTTAAACAAATCATTGTAGCTAACTATACTATAATAGAAAAGTATGCTCGAACTTTCAAACAGGTATGGCATAACAAGTTTTGTACATATGAAACCGAAATTTTTAAGCCCATTTGAATATTCACAAAATTTCCATGCATATATACAAACTGTAAATAGTCAGCTAAAATACATAATAATATGTTAGCTTAGCATTTTTGCCAAGAACAAGGAACTTTAATCCTACACTGATAATAAATTAATATCAAAGACTTTTGAAAGTCATTGATAAATAATGTTATATACATATAGGTAACACATCAAGGTGCATGACTGGTAAGTCGCCGTATTCCTTTCAAGGGATGTTAGTAGAGCTTATTTGCAACTGATTTAACTATAATATTCATAATGCAAAACCTAACAGTTTTTGAGATATTTTATTATTATTATTTTTTATAAACTTCCCTTGCCCTTATGTGTTTCAAAAACATGTGTCATCGCTTAAGCTGAGATTTCTCACTTAAAAATAAGACAAATAGTTACTATCAACATGGGTCCATTGCTGTTTCGTACTTGAAATGCTGAATGTTGAAGTTTTATTATTATTTGGGTTAATTTTGTAAAGAAAATACATATATACACCATTGACTTCTTTAGTCTTAGATGGCACAGTTATGTAGACAGTTAATTGCTGAAAAGAAGTCACCTCTTGATTTTTGTTAGATTTAGGTTTCGTGTAGGAGATAAATACAATTTTTTTATGTAGGGTACTTAATAGCATTATTTTATTTTTTTTAATAGACTTAATAAGACTTTAAAAATTGCATTTATCTTTTACACGATGCCGATATCTAAAAAACGACAAGAGGTGACATTTTTTCGGCAATTAACTTTTGTACATAATTGGGACATCAAAAACTAAAAAAATCAGTGGCGTATATATTTTTTACAGTTAACACAAAGAAAAATAAAACTTCAATATCACAGAAACGATGCAAAAATGGACCTATGTTGATAGGAATTGGGTATATTTGTCTTATTTTTTAGTGTTGAATCTCCGTTTAAGCCATGGCACATGTTTTTCGCAATACCCTGTATCTCTTTAATTTGAAAACAATGGATGCTCTACCTGTACCTTGTATTTTTGTACTATTTATGGAAGTAAAACATAGTTTTTAAAACTTCATATAAACCTCATTCGAAAAGTAATATATAAAGTAGAGAAGTTTTTAAATAATTTACACGTTTAATGCATTACCAAGTTTTAAAAATAATTTCCTATGAATGTACGATTGGGTTGAAATTTTTTTTTCTAGTAGTTTAGTTTTTTAGCTCGTCTTTTTATCTTATTACAGTATTTAACCTAATTTGTGTTACATAACTATGTAATCTAACGCAGGAAACTGAAATATTAAAGAAAGTTTTATTCTTCTTTTATTTTAAAAATAAAATATCCCAAAAACTATTAGATCTCTAAATTAATTGCAAATGAGATCTACTAACCCACCCTCAAAGGAATAAGCCGACTTACCAGTCACCCTGTATATGTATTGTATAATAAAACGCCACTACAATAAAAGTGCAGATCTTGACTATAGATTGTATATAATACACAAGCAAAAATTATCAAAAAGGAAATCTATACACAACCATTAAACTTCAGATGAATACCTTTTCACCTACAATATAGTGACGTTGTGTATTCATTTCTTGTAAAGTACCTATAACGTAATTAAAATAGCTTGCATGCAGTAAAATCAGAATTATTAAACTTCCTAACCTTCTAATATTGAAATTAAGGACTCCAATTCCCAACTTGCTAATGGCTCTTCCATCGTAGACTCATTAACTGCTATTTCACAGTTCATAATGTTAATATACTTCTTTTTCAAGTGTAACTTTGCAAATATAAATTATTTCATAATAATCAACACTATGAACAAGGTACAGCACACACAATTCGACGCGTATTTGGTAAGGTATATCGTCTTTGTTTGGCAAAGGCATAACTTTCTACCTCCCACCACAGCGCGATTCACTTGTTCCATCATTATTTTAGAACAATTCACATTGAGATTAGTAAGTATACAATCAAGGATAACAGTTTTTGGATTAATGTGGAATGAAAAAAATAATATTAACTGAAAAATTTTTTTGTTAATTATTATTTACTAACTTTTACAAATCTTATCACAGATAAGTACAACATATATCCTTTTAAACAATTATTTTCCCGGCTATTTGCCAAAACGCTGAAACTTGGATTACAAAAAAGATAATATGCACATTATGTTCAATACAATTGACTCAATAATGTTATTTTTAATTTCAATCATTCTGTCCAGTAAAACCAAAAATAAATAAAACACAAGGTACTCACCAGTTAAAACTCACCTTAAAAAACTTTAAAATATCTACCGACACGTGTTTCTGCTTGCCTAGCGTCATCAGGGTAGCTTGGATATTTAAAGAATCCACAGTAAGAAAACTTGTAAACCAAAATGTAATAAACATTAATGGCTTCAGAGAACAGAATATTTTTTTAAAGTGAGTTTTAACTGGTGAGTACCTTGTGTTTTATTTATTTTTGGTTTTATTGGACAGAATGATTGAAATTAAAAATAACATTATTGAGTCAATTGTATTGAACATAATGTGCATATTATCGCACTAAATCGCCACCCGGTATTAAATATGTCATTTTTATACGAATGGGAATAAAACAGTATTTTACTGCCTCAAAACAGGGAGTAAAACGAACGTTTATTCCCTGAGGGATTCAAAGTCACCATGGAAACCAATGAACAATACAAACATAACATAACGTCAACAATTTTATTATGTCAAACTTTTAATAGTAGAAAGAACAAAAAGTTAAGAATCAAACATTTAAACCATAATATACAGGGTGGGGCATTAGTGCGTCGGACCTCGATATCTCGAGTTCTACGATAGCTAGAAATTTTTTAAAAAATTGCAAGTAAACTAGATAAAAAAGTCTATAACTGGAAATTATTTTCGAACATACAAGGCGAGCCAAGACGAAATTACAGGACCAAGTGCCTTTTTTTTAAATGGAATGCTATGTATATCAGTACATTTTTTGAAGCCTCTTTCTAGGCTCTATTCATTCCTGTATTATTATTGGCTATCTCCCAACCACTTTGATGTAATGAATTTTTTTGTTGAAATAATGCCATCTGCAGATGGATATTAAAAAAATCACCACAGTCACAATTATGGGTTTTAAGAAAATAAGAAAAACTTATGTGAATACCAGTTACGAGACATCTAATTAATATTCTTGAATCTTTTTCATTTCCTAAAAATGAACAGGGTGGCCAAAAATTAGTATTCAATTAAGAACTTTTTAAATTGAATTTTCTCAATTTTTTCAAATGGAACACCCTGTATATTTTTCAACGATTGATGTAAAATTGAAAAACGACCATTTTTTGTAAGTACTTCCCTATGGCTAATTGCAACCATTTTCGTTTTATTGAGCAATAATTACAACATTCAAAAATAAACTAAAAAAAAAGAGGTTTCTTCAAATAACTCAGTAGAAAAAATTATAATAAATGTTCCACTTTGATTGACACACATCTCTATGCGCTTTTGAAATGAGGTTCCCACTGTTCCTAAAACTGCCGGTGTGATAGATCTAAAGGCAGTTATTATTCTTTCCTTCATATTTTGTACTGTTGTTGGTGTATTTCCTTCACGTATCCCCATAAAAAGAAATCCATTTTTGTAAGATCTGGCGATCTAGCAGGCCATTTAGTGGGTCCATTTCTTCCAATCCATTGATGAGGGTAGGTATTATTTAAATGGTCTCTAACTGCATTTAAATAATGTGGTGGAGCACCATCTTGCTGAAACCACATCCTATTTCGAATTCTTCCTGGGAGGTTTACCAATAATTGTGGCAGATATTTTTCCAAAAAAATGAAGATAAATAGCTCCAGTCAATGTACCATCAAAGAAATGTGGCCCTATTACATGTTCTCCAATAATTCCTCCCCAAACGTTTATAGACCATCTGTGTTGGTTATCAACTTGCATAAAAAAGTGAGGATTTTCCGAAGCATAATAATGGAAATTGTGCCTATTAACAAATCCATTTTTATGAAAAGTTGCCTCATCAGTGAATAAAACATTATTGAAGAAGTTGACATCAACTTGCATTTTACCTCTGGCCCAATTACAAAATTGTAGGCGCTTTTGAAAATCGTCATCAGATAATTCCTGGTGCATTTCAATATGATATGCATGCAACTTATTTGTTTTTAACATTCGACCCACAGACCGTCTACTTATTCCTACTAATGAGGTCACTTTTCTTTGACTAACATGGGGATTTTCATCCGTTGCCAGCACCACAGAAAACTCATTTTCTTCGTTCACAACACGTTTTATTCTTTCACTTTTTTTATATTCGACATTTCCAGTTTCCAGAAATCTGTTGACAAGGTTTTGGAAACTGCTAACATCAGGAAGCCTTCTTTCAGGATAACGTTGGTGATAAATTCTATTGGCAAGTAAACAATTTCTGTCTGACTCGCCCAAAACAAAAGTCATGTCTACAAGTTCCGCTTTATTAAAATTCATATTGTAAAATTCTAAATATTTTAAATTCAGTACAAATTGTAACTAACGACCGATAAGTGTGATAAATGCTCCTTTGTACACGACAATTTATACCAAACTGAGGTTTTATTGCTTGTCGAATAACGAAAACAGCAAAAAAAATGTACAAAGAAACATTACAGTAAAGGACTGGTTAAATACTATTTACTCATTTCAATGGAAATGGTCCCACTAAATGGCCTCATTTCAAAATTGCATAACGACGTGTGTCAATCAAAATGGGCAACACGTCGAACACCTATTATAAATTTTTCTAATGAATTATTTCAGGGAACCTCTTTTTTTAAGTTTATTCTTGAATTTGACACTTATGTATTTATTTATAAAACGAAAATGGTTGCAATTAGCCATAGGGAAGTACTTACAAAAAATGTTCGTTTTTCATTTTTACATCACATCGTTGAAAAATATACAGGGTGTTCCATTTGAAAAAATTGAGATAATTCAATTTAAAAAGTTCTTAATTGAATACTAATTTTTGGCCACCCTGTACATTTTTAGGAAATGAAAATTATTCAAAAACATTAATTAGATGTCTCGTAACTGGTATTCACATAAGTTTTTCTTAAAACCCATAATTGTGTTTGTGGTGATTTTTTTTAATATCCATCTGCAGATGGCATTATTTCAACAAAAAAAATTCATTACATCAAAGTGGTTGGGGAGCCAATAATAATATAGGAATGAATAGAGCCTAGAAAGAGGCTTCAAAAAATGTACTAATATACATAGCATTCCATTTAAAAAAAAGGCACTTGGTCCTGTAATTTCGTCTTGGCTCGCCCTGTATGTTCGAAAATAATTTCCAGTTATAGACTTTTTTTATCTAGTTTACTTGCAATTTTTTTAAAAAATTTCTAGCTATCGTAGAACTCGAGATATCGAGGTCCGACGCACTATTGCCCCAACCTATATAACTTATTTCAAATTAAGATTAATATCAATAAGGTAATTTTCACAGTTCGTAATATTTGGTAATTATTAATATTTAGTAATATTTAGTAATCTAAACGTCAAATAGAAGTATATAAAAAATAATGTCAAACAGACAATTAAATACAAGGACACCCCGAAAGACCCGTAGATAAATCCGGAATAATGTATAAAAGCTTCGTGGCCAATGATTGTTCGTTAGTTTTTACATTTCATTTTTTGTAATAAAAATTGTGCCCGTTCGTACAAAAATATTGTATACACCTTGGGAATAAAGTGTGTTTTAGTACCTTGCATGTCGGAAATACTACACTCACTTTACACCAAGCTTTACACCCATGGTGGATAAATAACTACTAAAACGTGGTTAAAAAAAATGATAAAAGAATCAACACATATTTTTAAAATTTTCTTTTGTTCCACTTGTATTTCGATTTTTGTATTACTCGGTAATCGTATTATATTAGTGTTTGAGCTCAGGAGTAAATTCTTTTGATTTCTAAAGTAGGTTATACTCCGTTGCAGTTTCATATAACATATTTACCATGTCCTCGGTCTATGCACAGATATACAAACGAAACTATAAATAAACACAAAACAAAGTAGCGATGTTGATGAATAAGAATGAATTTATTATGTACTTATCTTAGAAATGCAGATAAAGGGTTATTTTTGGACAATAAACATTCATTTACTTAGATAAATTCATAAATTATAACAATATAAAGGCTATTTATTATATGTTAAATTTATTAATTATTTATTACTGACTGGCACGTCGAAGGCGAGTATTAATCACGAGATTAATTTGTACAGTGTGGGCAAATTTCGATGTTTGTATACAGTAACTCGGTAACTGTAAGAGATACAAAAAACGGAAGATACCTTCTCGATCTCTTTTTTTGAGACAAATTCACTGGCGAAAAAAACAATTTGCTATCGTCTCAACTCAAAAAGTTGTCTACTAAAAGATTATTTTCGCTATTAAATACTTACACATCAAAAGCGACTCCACATATGAAATATAGTTTGAAAGAGAAAAAAATGTCCTTTTTAACTAAACCATAACCAACTATGATTCCCATTTAAAACTATACAACTTTATGTCATAACTCGAAATTGCACCTTTTTTAAAATTTTCTCGACGCCACTGTATTATACAGAAAAAACGTGCCTAAATAGTAAAAGTTGTTTGTTCATAACTTTACAAACAATCCACTCTGTACAGTCATATTATTAATTTTTATTAAAATTAGACAGTTTCGGACATTGTCGACTGTCTTTTACGTCCTTGAGAGTAGTCTACAGAGTGTTTTAGGATTAACTGGACAAACTTCTCTGAATTCAGGACTTCAAAATAAAAAAGTTTTCTATGGAGGTATGTCGGGAAACGCTTCGTTGAAGAATTACGCCCCTCTAAAGATGGAGGCTAAAAAAAGATTTTTAATTTTTATCTCAAATTTAAAAAAAGGTAAAAAAAGTATTGGCAGGGATTTTCTACTAATAAGAACGCTTCTAAAGGATATCTTCAGCTATCCCTCATCGGTAAAATGGGTGAAATCAGCAACCCCCATTTTATTTTTTATTCTAACTTCTTAACGGACCCGAATTTTATCAAATAAAAATGTACCTTATTTGGAAAGCTTCATTCATTTTGAAACTCTTTTGCCTTTTTTTACTTTAATATACTTTAGACGCGTTCCTATTAGTGGAAAATCTGTACCAAAATTCATTTTCTACCCTTTTAAAAATTTGAGTAAAAAATTTTAAAAAAAAATTACGCTCTATCTTTGAAAGGGCAGCTCTTTAACGAAGCATTTCCGGACATACCCGTGAGGTCCTGAATTTGGATTTTAAGTTTTTTCAGTTTAATCCTGAAATTCCCTGTATATCAAAGATTATTTCGCTCATCAGAAATCTAACCAATAAGAAACATGAAATTTGTACCACGTGACTTGTTTAAATAAGTGATTATTTTGCAAAAATAATCGGTTATTTTTCACCTAGCTGTTCATTTATTTTTGACATGTAAAGTAAGTTTTGGCCTGTCGTTGCTATGCGATACTCACCGACTTAACAATTCTGAGTGTCTGAATTGTCAATGTCATTTATACTTATCTACAACGTCAAATGGAAGTAAATAAAGTACTCGTTTCGGAAATGATTCACTTTCCGAAGTTGACAAAGAAATCTTAAGAAGCGTTCCTATTAACATAACAAAAATGCACAATCGGTATGAGGCCAATTTACTGATTTTTGTAATGAAACAGGATACCAATCTGAAGCCACTACAACCATGGATTATATTGCGTTGGTACTTAAAGACTGGTCTTTCAATATGAGACGGAAAGATGGTAAAGATTATAAGGAAAATGGTGATAAAAACCATGTGGATCATAACTGCAAAAATGCTTCAGGAAATGGATTTTTTAAAATACAACATCATTTTCGATCCATTTAAGGATATTCAATTTAAGTGCGCCAGTGATGCTCGTAATGCTAAAAGAAGATATTTACAGAAAAATATCACGAAAAGAAAAGCCTCTTCAGTTGCGTTAGATTCAGAAGATCATAAAAAAATGATAATGCTTTAGAATGAAAACACTCCTGAAGGACTGCAAAAAAAACTTTTCCATATTATTGCAGCTGAGTTCGCTTAGAGCGGCGGAGAAGCCGCAAATTGCGTAACAAATCACTTTAAAGAAGAAATTGATAACAGAGGACAGACAACAGGTAAAAAACGGCTCACTTTTTTATTTGCGACTGTTTAACTCAGTATTTTTTGCCATTTTAGGACGATTAGAATATAACCCTGTGATCGGTAAGCCACACAAGGAGATGACAAGAAATGCGCCGATATTAAATGGTTTACGCCTAATGAAATTAATGCCGATCTATGTCCTGTATAAGGTTATATAAACAACTATCATCCAAGAGGGGTTCCAATTTTACAACAAATCGTTTATTTCTGACATGCAATAGGTACTGGAATAAATAAAAAAATTCCTATTGGTACAAAAATTCACCGATTGGAAGAAATGAACAGTCCAAATGGACAAAGGAATCAGCCGCAAAAATCGGTTTAGATACAACAACTGTAAAAATAACTAATCATTCCAATCGAGTCACAGCTGTCAGTAACTTAATAAAGAATGGAACACAGGAGCAAGAGCTTATCAAAATAACCGACCATGGAAATGCAAATTCCATAAAACCGTATTTACAAATAGATGCCCTACATCATTTAAACGTGATAAATAAATAAAGATGTAATCCAAATGAAATACAAAATGAACCAAGCACTTCTAAGGCAACATCAGAATGAAGAAAAACAAGCTCAAATTGTATATCAAATTTTTTTTATCAATGAGGGCTACCGTGTTTAGGCTCACCAGTTGGCGCCACTGGCGAGTAAGGTCGCTGTCAAAAGTTATTGTTAGGCGCGGAACAAGTTTATATAATTATTTCGTACACTAGTAATGGTAATGGTAATAGTGAGGGAGGCTGACACCAGTAAATAAAAAAAATTGTTAATTATGCCTCAGTGTTGTGTAGTTCCATTTTGTTTGGAAACAAAAGGTAGACATATGCTTTCGAGAGACAAAACTCGCCTAAAACAGTGGTTGGTAGCGATTCGCAGGGATAACTTTACCCCATCGAAACATTCGTGTGTTTGTAAGGAATATTTTAATCCTGACGATTATGCGTTATCAAAGGAGTCTACTACAGAAAATCGTAAGTAATAATCATGCACATTCGTTGTATTTATCATGCTCATACTTGATATAACCTAACTTTAACGACATAAGACACCTCTGATAGGTACAATAATTTCCCTACTGAGCAAGTAAATTACTACTTTCCTCTCCTGCCACCATTGTGTTCAATGTTTTCAGCTAATTTTTATAAAAATTACTAAAAACTCGCGTTAAAAAGCCATTAACGATCAGTGACATGAATTACCCTACACTAGCGCCTCTCGTGGTGAAATCAAGCGCGGTGGCGCTTGTACTAACGCAACGAAACATAATTAATTTGATTGGTCTCTTTATTAAAAAAAAAAAAACGAATTGTCAATGTAATTTGTACTTTATAATTGTTATGAAATAAATAAAAATTAATAAAATTAAAACTGTGCATTTTATTGTCTATCACGATTTCTATTCTGGAAATAATCTTTACATACATCCCTCGTCATCAATTTTAATCACTTAAAATTATTATACACTCAAGTCATTGGCTAAGCAAAATTTTTAAAATTATGTGACGTACACAGTTTAACCCGACCTACGGTCTCGGGATTTTATCAAATTATTATACTCAAGTCATTTGCTAGGCAAAATTTTTAAAATTATATGACGTACACAGTTTAACCGATTAAACTTGATGCCCTCGGAATATAACCCTTGATTATAATCTTTGGTTTTATAATCTTTGATCTAGCTGACTATGGTATGTAGCTTTCCAAGCGGGATGTTATAAAGATATACAATTTCCGTTTCTGCAACTAAAAGAAACATAATATTGTTGTAAAATATATTTGTTTTCTCGACAAAAGTCCATCGACACTTATAATCGTAAAATTGAGGATATTTTTTCGCAAACTCGCGTGTCATGATTTAGAAAAAAAATACGGTTTTTAATAAAACTTGCTTAATTTTTTTGCCATATTTTAAAATTTTTTATGCATGCATGGTAACACGAGTGGCAATCTATAATTTATGTTTTAATTTTCTTATACAGGGTTATTCATTATAAATTACCCACCCCTTATCATCGTTATTATTGCCTATAGAAAAAAAAGTTTTAAATAAAAGTTGTGTGGTTATGACTGAGTTTTGTTAAAATGCTATCAAAGATACAGTATCATGCAGATTTCAGGGGATTCAAAAAAATAATACTTTTTTTTTAAATGGTATACTCTGTATATTATCAAATTTTTGGAATGATCCTTTTTTCCTTATTTCAAAAATATACCATATGTTACCCCTACCATATACCGTTTTTGAGTTATTAAATGTCGAATATCTTAGTTAAACTAGTTACTGTAAATATGGAAAAGTCTAAATATTTACTTGTTATATACAAAATAACAAAAATAAACGTGCAGCAAAAAGAGTTGTATCCAAATCGTCCAACACCATCAGAAAATACGTTCAAAAATATTTACCGAAAGGAGAATAATACCTCCAGTTTTAGTATAAAAAATCGTGTAGTTCAAGCACACCAGGAAGAACATCTAGATATACTACTTCATTTCGAAGGTAAGCCCATCCATATTTATTCGCGAATAGACTTTTTTGAAACGTATTTTTTTTTAGAAAATGTAGTATAAATAATGCAGTAGATCAATTAGGTAAAAGTTATTCCAAAATTCAACGTACGTTAAAAAATAACAGCTCAGAACATATAAAATGTTCCCGTACAAGTTTTAACAGAGGCTCATAAAAGGAAAAGGCTGGACTTTTGCCGGTAAAACAAATAAAAAAATCAGAAAGAAAAACTGTTAGCTTTTGGTGTGGAATTTTCAGAAACAAAGTTGTTGGGTCTATATTTTATGATCATACTTTAACTGGAGTTACCTATCTGGAAATAATTATCCCAAAAGCAAAAAATATTCTTTTGCTCTTTTGCAGAATTTTCCGGAAGCCGACTTTGATATGATTTGGATGCGGGATGGACCAACTCCGCATAGTGTCCTACGCGTTCAAGATCATTTGAATAATGTATTCCCAATATGGATAGGTAATAATGGACCTATTAAATGGCCACCTAACAGTCCGGATTTGACCCCTATGGATTAATTTGTTTGGGGATTTCTAAAAGACATTGTCAATAATAATGATAATAATAATAGTATTCAAGTCATTAAAGACAGGACTCGACTTGAAATAAACAATCTGAATGTAAGAAATGAAGCCATTTCCGGTGCAATTATAAATATAAGAAGACGTTATCAATTATGCACTGACAATAATGGTGGACACATCGAACATCTTTTATGAGTTATCATTTATTTATATTTAAATTTCCTAAATAAATCTTGGTTATCTATTTTGTATAAATATTTGGTTTTTTTTCTTCCTCACTGTAAACCATTTTGATTATTTCATTAAAGAAATGTCACTTTTCAAACATAATAGTTGTCATTTTCATAGCTCACTTTAATAAAGTTAACTTTTCCATATTGACAGTAACTAGCTTAACTAAGATATTCGACGTTTAATAACTCAAAAACGGCATATGGTAGGGGTAACATATGGTATATTTTTGAAATCAGGAACAAAGGATCATTACAAAAATTTAATAATATACAGGGTATCCCATTTAAAAAAATATATTATTTTTTTGTACCCTGAAATCTGCACGCTACTGTACTTTTGATAGCATTTTAGCAAAATTCAGTCATAACCACACAACTTTTATTTAAAACTTTTTTTCTACAGGCAATAATAACGATGATAAGGGGTGAGTAATTTATAATGAATAACCCTGCTTTTAATTTACTTTTCAGTAATTTTCATGGTTAGTGGGTACATTAGAAATATTAAAAAGAAAGTGTTGTCGTTTTTAGTTGAATATATTACCGAGGGCGTCAGAAGAGTGTATAATCAGCACTAACATTGGCGTTTACGCCCTTCTGAAATGATATCTCGGACTTTTACATTCGGGTCTTCTATTTTTAAATGCCATTAAATTAATAAATAAAGTACAAAATGCTACAATTTTTATTTAGCGTTTGTTAATAGCACTTGGCTGCGGTGTCATATAGCCAGAATAGTAGCTGAGTGCTGAGTAGCTTTAGATTCATTTGGATTTTACCTGTTTAAATTAGATTATATTTTTTAGAGATGGCTATAAGATTTCACATCGATATTTCAATATTATTTACAAATATAATAATAATTTCCAGACCACAATTTAAATACTTAAGTACAAATTTTTTTGGGTTATTAGGTCCAATGTAATTAAAACACTATTGTATTAACTTGCCGACGTTTCGGTATAATTTATTACCATCCTCAGGGCACTGTAAGATATAAATAAGTTGATTGTAAGTTATTCTATACCTATATGGGTGATAAATTCTAATCCAAACTAATAGTGAGGAAATAATATTGAACAGTTAATTAATTATTCTATAACAGATTGTAGAAAACATGTACTTATTTTAGGCACTTCAATTATTATTTAGAATTAGTTATAGGTTAGTGATATATAAAAATTATAAACAAATACTCACAGTTTTTTATACACGAGAAACACTAAATTTGAATGTGAGTATTTGTTTATAATTTTTATATATCACTAACCTATAACTAATTCTAAATAATAATTGAAGTGCCTAAAATAAGTACATGTTTTCTACAATCTGTTATAGAATAATTAATTAACTGTTCAATATTATTTCCTCACTATTAGTTTGGATTAGAATTTATCACCCATATAGGTATAGAATAACTTACAATCAACTTATTTATATCTTACAGTGCCCTGAGGATGGTAATAAATTATACCGAAACGTCGGCAAGTTAATACAATAGTGTTTTAATTACATTGGACCTAATAACCCAAAAAAATTTGTACTTTATTATTTACAAAATAAGACATACCAAGTAATGTTACAAAATGAGCTAAAACATAAACATCGATTACCGGTTCGTTACCCTGTGTGACACAAAAATACAAGAACTGTTCCACTTGCAATTCCGTCTATTCCTTCCAAATCCTTACTAAAAATAGCATAAAGTCCGACACCCCTACCTAAATTTGTCTAAACACGAATGGTACCACAAGGTACAAATTTTATCGACTTTGTGTATTTAATATTGTATTATTCGTTTGCCATGAAACAATTTATATGTAAAATCAATACAAAAAAAAAACGGGTCAAATATTTAAACACCTACTATAAATTACTTAATATAAGTAGGTATGTGGAAAACATCATACTTAATTATCATTTATATCCGCACAGGAATAAATTAACATAATTAGAGTGGAAAAATGGGGTGTGTGAGCCGGTACACCGGAACTAAAATGTTGTTTATGTATAACAATTAACAATAATAAACATAATAATACGCAAAGTAACAATACAATACTTAAAGTACAAAAATTGATATTTTCGAATAAGAAACTAAAAATAAAAAATCAGAACCTATAATAGGTATATTAAATATTTATAGGTTAGGTCAGGATTTTAACAACTTACGTTTATTTTCTGATAAATATTGCAGAATTGCCTTTAAAAAACACCAGTCACTGTCTTTACACAGAACAAAGCACGTTCGCCCGATTTCTAATAAATAAAAAAACTGCACTCGCAGCGACACGAGACGTACATACCATCGAGTTCACAGAACAGATTGAATTGAAAATTGAATAGGAGCGGAGATGATTGCTGCCGTTTGGCGCTTTGCTTTGGCGTTGATCAAGTCAGCTGCTTAAAATTATCAATGACGGAATGCACATACACGTGATTCACCGTTTGGACCGTTCAGACTCGTGGCATGGAGAAGGAATGACCAATAATAATTACTTGGAAATTGGAATCACAAATCGAATTCCGAGCAAGAATTTATTCGTGATTCCGAGTCAAGAGTGAATGCTTTAAAAAATCGCGCCTAGAGGTTTCCTCCTTGTGTTTGAAAACTGTTAAAAAAATATTATTCTTTAGCCATATGGAAAAGTAAATAAGTACCTAGTTGCCTTTATACGATATATGCAGATTATTGCAATATTATGCCGTAGGCCATAACGTTGAATTAATTCTACAACAGATTCTAATTAATTGCTCTGACGTCACTCAAATTTGTTTTGGCGGATATTTACCTTTTGTCTACTAAAGCCAAATATAGATGGTAGGTATTAGATTAGCTCAGCCTTCGTAGGCCATAATCATATTACCTAGTTAAATTATAATAACCTTGTTAAATGTTTTGTTCTTGGACAAGGATGTTTTGTTTTGTTTTACTATTATTTATTATTTATCCCCACTTCTACCTAGGTTGTAAAATATATAACATCATGTTCCCTATGAGGGAATATCTAAAGTTTTTAAAAGTCAGGTGTTAATATGTACAATTACCATTACCGATTCAATTATTCTTTAAAGTAAATTGATTTTATGAATTGACATGATGATTGCTAATTGAAGACATGTCGATGAGATGATTGAATGATGTGATCAATGACTTCAGTCTGAAGTCATTGGATGTGATGATGAATTTTAAATTTCTTAGTGTATGCAAACAACAAAACAGCTACACTGTATTAAGAGTTATCTGGTTGTGGGTAATATTATCTTAATCCCACTGTACAAATACATGTTTAATATGTTAATTGTACAAATAGTCCTATTGCATTTCCAACGTATTAATAAATAAATATAATGTATAACTACAACAAATTAAACCAGGGAAAAGATCAAGATTTAAATCTTGGGAAAAGATAAACATTTTTAAATACTGATGACGTTAGATAACCAACAATACTATTACTGTTATTATGTGTTGCTTACATACCTTATCTCGTCCCCTTCCACTTCACTACTCATTTACTAAATATTTTGACATTTCTCAGCTGATGGGGTCTCCAAACTCAAATGTTATTCAGCAACGAAAATAAATAAAATGGAACAAAATGAGACCGCTGAGCCCAACAACAATGTTCACAAAACAAAAATAATAATCATCGGCGGTGGAATGGCAGGTCTCTCGGCAGCTTACCACTTAACCAAAAACGGAGTCACAGATTACAAAATATTGGAAGCCAGAGGTCGAATCGGCGGAAGGATTGTGCAAATTCCTATAGGCAACGAAAAAGTGGAACTGGGGGCGAATTGGATACATGGAGTCCTGGGAAATCCAGTGTACGAGCTGGCCATGCAACATGGGCTTGTTGACATAATGGCATGCCCCAAACCACACAAAATCGTCGCAGCCACAGAACAAGGTAAACAAGTACCTTTTGCCACATTACATGAAATCTACGAGGCGTATTTGTGCTTCTTGAAACGGTGTGAAGAATATTTTATATCACAGTATTTACCCCTGAGGGAATCGACAGTGTCGGAGACCATATTAAGTTAGAAGCAAGTTTATACTTAGATAAAATAAAAGACCCTCAAGAGAGACATTTACGTGAATTGTTGTTTGAGTGTTTGTTAAAACGTGAGACGTGCATTTCCGGGTGCGATGACATGAACGAAATCGACTTGCTGGAAATTGGGAGTTACACAGAACTGCAAGGGGGGCAACATAGTCCTACCGAACGGCTACAGTTCAATCTTAGAACCATTGAGGAAGGTTATTCCCAAGGATAATTTACTAGTGAATCATCCAGTGAAACAAATAAAATGGAATTGTAATAAAAAATCGACTAAAGACGACTCGGACTCTGATGATTCTGACAGAACGGTTATCGAATCGCCATCTACAAGCAGAGAATCCAGCTGTGAGAAAGTCTTGAGTAGGCATAACGTCGAGGTTATCTGTGATAATGATAAGAAATTTATAGGCGACCATGTTATATGTACTTTACCCCTAGGTGTTCTAAAACATAAAGTAAATAATATTTTCCAACCTCCTTTACCCGATTATAAGCTTGAGGCGATTGACAGGTTACTATTTGGAACAGTGGATAAGATTCTGCTGGAGTATGAGCGACCATTCTTACACCCAAATATTACCGAGGTGTTACTGTTATGGGAGCCTGAAATGGAGAAAAATGACGATATTAGTAAGAATTGGTATAAGAAGATTTATTCGTTTGCAAAAATTACAGAGACTTTGATCCTAGGCTGGATTTCGGGGAAGGAGGCAGAGTATATGGAGACTCTTTCTAACGACATTATTATTGAGACTTGTACAACCATTCTGAGGAAGTTTTTAAATGATCCGTTTATACCTAAACCAAAGAGCTGTGCATGGTAAGGTTATTATTTGAATATTGTAGGATTTTTCTTATTTTTCAAGTATGTTTTTTAGTACAAGTTGGTACAGTCAGCAGTACACCAGGGGATCATATACTGCCATAGCGGTGGGATCATCACAACTAGACATAGAATACCTAGCACAACCCTTATATTTAGACGAGAACGAGAGTAAGGTAAGAACTGGTGACATTTATTTGTTAAAGAGCATATGAGGGCTAAACCCTTGATCAAAATGCTGTGTACTACTTCCTTTCAATGTAGTACTTCTGAGTAATAGGATGTGTTCCCTGGGGTACCTACTAGCTACATTATTACCTCTATACTTGCACAACTAAACATGAATCATCACGTACCATTCACACAACGTACATTTTCTTCATAAAAAAGTCCATCTAAAAATATATGAATTGTAACAATAATAAAACGAATAATCTGTATTTCTTTAATAGACCAAGGAATACATACGGCTTAAATTACATTCTACTATTTCTGTGAAGATAATGCGTAAAAGTTACGGCTTTATAACGGATATTATAAGTATTTAATATAATGTAATTCTTGAGACAACTTTTAAAATACGATTTCCACTTCATTTGAGGTAAATGTGACTTTCATTATTTTAATCAGCTTCAGATGATGCCAACTTGGTTGGCGAAACGCGTGTTGCATGCAGTATATGGTGTTTTGTGGAAAACTAGATCAGTGTTTTAATTCTTTTAATAAATGAATCAAATCGAAAAGGGCCAGTTTACTAACATACTAACTGAGGAACTAAAACAAAGAACATAACCGGTAAATTTTTGTTGTGTTGTTCTAATACTCTCGAGATTGTCTTTGTAGGGTTCACTCCTCAGTATCAATGCGGAAAGCGATCAGTCATTCAAATTAATCGACCACTTTTTACAACAAAGCAGTCGTGTATGGCGAATATTTTAGAAGGATTCATACATAAACACGGCCGAGGCTGGTTTACATAACTCTGTCATTATTCCAGTCGTGGACGAACGTGATTCGACAAAAATTAAAGTGAAAAAAATGTGAATTTAGGAGATATTTATCATTCTAAGTCACAGTATAACCAGTAGGTATTTTTTCTTTATTGCAAGGCCTCGCCGCCGGGAACCTTCAAGAGCGGTTAAATTGACCCGTTATAATGAAAAGCATCAGTGTAGTAGTGGCCGTTAGAGTGGCGTGTATGTTATCAGCGAAACAAAAAATAACTCGTGGTGTAGCTTTAAGCGTAATTGGTTTACTGTGACAATTGTATGCATTTTATTTTATTTTAAAATGGGGAACGATAAGAAAATAGGGGAATGGTTTTCTCATGTAAAGGGTGTACAAATAAAAGTTATTGTAGTGACGAAAAGTGTTATTCTTTTCCTCGGGATGTCAAAAGCTATGTGAAAAACTGTTATTTTATTGCAAGCATAAAACATATTGAATTTAGTATTGGAGTAAGGTATTGTTTTGCAAAAACAAGAACCATTAAGAAAGCTAATCGAACCAGTGTTTGTAAGGTAATTTTTCAAAATTTATTCCATACGGTTTGGTCAAATTACACCAAATTTGGAGGATCAGTAGTTGAAAGTGTACTAGAGGGTACATGTATATCTATTTTAATTAATTTTCACTTTATGTAGGGAAAATTTATACTGTAAATATAAGTGAAATTTGAATGTGATTAGCTCCTGAATTATGATATCAATCAGTAAAATTCGAGGTAAAATTCATACATGTCTTCTAGAATGAATCTTCATAATTATGCTCAGCAAGTTTCAAACTTTTATTCCGTACTATTTGGTTAAAATGAATTTTCTAAATAAGTAACTTTTGTCACTACAAATGGAGTAAGGAAGTGTTACCTCTATCGGGAATCGCACCTCAATAAGGTCGGTGAATAAAACGTCCAGTGAAGCTATAGTCAAGAGCAAAATTATTCAGCGGCGCATGTATTAAAAACTTTCTAGAGAGTGACACAGCTATCCGAGGCTTTTTCCCGACTAGGCCCCTTAATGAAGGAATTTTACGAATATAAATTGAAAGTATAAATAAGAATAAAAAATTAAATCTTTAGTTTTGTAGTTGCTTCTCTGCATCTATTTTGAATAATTTTTAAAATATTACAGAACAAATTTTAAAATGTGTGTATGTTGTAGACAAATTACAAATTAGTAAATTTATGAAAAGTTTAGTCAGTTTTTAAATGATTATTGGTGCTTTCGTTTTGTAAATCCATATTTTTTAATTCATCACTGATAGCCAGGCGGCGACGGGTTGTTATTAGATTTATGTAAAGCAATATACATATAGGCGATTATTTTTAACATAACGTATTTTGGGGTTCTATTATTTGTGGGCCATTTACAGGGTGAAAGAGTTAAATAAAGTTAAAGCTTATACAGGGTGTCCCATAATTAAATACCTTCTTTCAAGGGGGTAATAGGACTATAAAAAATAAGTTGAGTTTTGTATATAAACAGTTGCCTTAAGTCAGTTCATATGGGAGCTACAATCCCTTAAAGGGGGTAAGTACAATATAGTTATTTGCCAATAAATTCGAAACGTCTTAAGTTGCAAAAAGTAAATTTTTACCATGATTAATTTTATAATGTTACATATTTTGTTAAATTTTTATCTACATATCATGATTTGTTGGAGTAATTACAAAGGGGGTGGGGGTGAATTTTCACTATAACTCTTTGTCTTATTTTCTTATACATTTCTTACAAGTGTAAGAATAGTATTTTGTACTAAACTTCGCCCATAATAAAGACGTTTATTATTATTATTATTATTTTTTTTTCGGTTTCCCGATGCCGGTCAGTCCTCCCGTGGCCTCCGACGCCTCACAGGAGTCGCGCCGACGCATCAACTACAGCCACTCTCCACATCCCGCAGGGTTAGTGACTGTAGATACCAGAATCGAGTGCCCTAAGCAGACGGAGAGAACCCAGAATGACCGCCTGCCAGCCACTCGGCTGATTTTTGGCAGGCCGGTATGATCTTCAATTCCGAGAGCAGCGTAGGCTTTATCCCTCCGAGTACACCGATTATAAGGACGACCATTTTTACCGAGTAGCCTGGGTACAGCACTTGGAGCTCGTACTGGAGATCGCGATATTTGGTCCGTTTCTCCTCCTCCTTCAAGGTGATGTTTTTCTCCGCAGGTGCCGAGAACTCGATGACATACATCACCTTGAGTTGATGGTCGAGGAGGACTATGTCAGGCTTGTTGGCTTGGATTAGCCTGACAGTCGGGAACGAGTAGTTCCAGTAAATCCGGCATTTCTCGTTCTCGACAACGGACTCAATATCTCCGGGGACGTAAGGCAGCACTGGTGTCTGGTCTACCCCGTACGAGTGCCTTAGATGGTAGTATAGCACTCGTAAAGCCGCGTTATGTCGGTGGATGTAGGCCGAAATCGCATATATGGGGCATGCAGAAAGTAAGTGCATGAGCGATTCCGGCGCCTGATGGCAGGTCCTGCAGTTGATATCAGGAACCTCTACAAGCCACACGCGGCTACGGTAGAGAGCTACAAGATCGGTTAAATGGGATAAGTTTTAGTAAAATTTATGCTGATTTCAAATCCGTTAAGAAATCACTCCTATCTAAAACGGTTTTTGAGATTTTTCAAAAAAAAAAAACGAAAATGCGATTTTTCTTTTTGCCTGTTGTAGCCAAGTAATCCTTGGTTAGACAGGTTTTAGGTTTCTACATTATTAGGACACTTTTTGGAGACTAATATTTTGTCTAGAAACAAATGCTCGATAGTCTTTTGTTTTCGAGATATCCGAGGTAACTTTTGTTTTCCTTATGGCAGCCATATTGGATTTTTTTGGTTTTCAGATTGCGCTTAAAATGAGCTCTCAGATGATGTATCACATGCCGAGGAAAAATTGTTTTTCAATGGACTAATTTAAGAAAAGTTATCCATTGTATAACAAAACAAAATAATAGACCATGAGGAATCAAAAAGTTTTTCTAAAGCCAGAGATAAGGAAGTTGCTTACTCAGACGGTGACTAATTATTATCTGTGTACTTAAAATCTACTGTAAATTACTTTATTTGTACAATTTTCTAAAAATATAAATTTCTAGACAATCATTAAGGTTTTATTTGTAATAAATTGTCAATAAAGTGTTCAAAATTTGAACAAAGAAATCCTCTTCATCAAGAGCAATTTTGCGTACAAGGTAGTTAGTAATTAGTAAAATGTGAAAATTGCTTTTCTAAAAACAACCAAATTCACACATAACTTTCAGTAAAATTTAGTAGACTGTGGTTTAAAACAAATAATAACCATTACTGTTAGTTACAGTTCTTCACTAAATAGTAGTGGCATTATATAAAATGTTCAAGAATACTTATTATTACCGTTCAAGAGTATGATTATTGCAAAATGGCACACAAATTCTCAAATGAAGAAAAATTTGATATCTTAGAATGTTATTTAAAAGTAAATAGAAATTCGCAAAACGCATCGGCTTCCTATCTAGAAACATTTCGGGAGAGAATGCAACCACATTGAACAGTTTTTAGAAGAATTATAAGCAATTTGTTAAATCAGGGGGGTTTTGATAATAAAAGAGATCGGTATGATATTGATAATGTTGACCACACAAATAATATTCTTGAAGCTGTTAACAATAATCCTCGCATAGCAGTACGACAAATTGCAGACGAAACAAATATTCCTAAGACAACTGTAAAGTAGACCACAACTTTAAGAGACACATAAAAAATCTCAAAGCTTTGCCGCGATGCTCCTTAGGATAGAGTGGGGCATGTTTTATTTTCTACAGCATATTAAATAATAAATATCATGTATTACTTAATACATAAAACATCATTATTCTCGTGTAAAGTATGTTCTGGCATGATTTACATAAGAAATTAACGGAAACACGCTTGTATCAATTATAATCAGGGCTGTCAAAAATATTCCGTGGGACAGTGGCGTACGCGAAATTATCTAATACGAGAAACAATAAACTGTTACAATTTATAACAATGTATGTAAAACTTACCCTCTTAACTAGCTTGATGAACTAGCGTGCTTATCACAAACTGGAGATGTGTAGCCATTTTGCAGCATCAGGTATGTTTCTATGGTTGTCTCCATGAGTGACGTTTGCTTTGGTGAAAATATATTCATAGATAGATATCGTTTATTTAACCACATTATATACAGGTTTGTACATTTGTAACAAGTCAGAGTGCAAAAAAAATTTTTTTTAAAGATCATCAGGGTTGGTATATATAAATATAAATATACAAAGCATAAATACAAATACATAAGCTATAATGTACATAGTATATCCGTATAAATAAAAAAATACATGTATGACAAACCAGTGTATATACAAACATATATACACATATGCACATACATATACACATGCACGTATATACACATATACACACTTATACATCACACATACATACACACACATACATATACACACATATATACACACGTATACATATACACACACATATACACCTACATACACCTATGTATATATTTTGAAAACGACCGTTCGACATCTACTGATGTAATACACGCATACGTAAAATAGTCTTTGAACGCACTTAACGGATCTAGGGCTGCACCATCACATATTTGTCTTAATTTGGTAAAACCGGTGTCTTTATTTAACACACTTACGAACTTTTCTTTAACGAGCTCATTTGTTGCGTCACCTATAGCGTGTAGCAGTAGATTTACTTCGACCACTATTTGCAGTGACTCCACTAACGACAACGCACTGTTTTCTAATTTTTTTATGCTTTCATGTAATGGTTTATAGTTCTTCGCAATATTTTTTAAAGCTGTTTCAACGGAAAGATCTTCGAATTTTGTCTGGCTTTCCGTAATAGCCGCAGCCTCATCTGGATTGATTTGTAGTATCACAGCTTTTATTTGTTGGAAATATTCAACATAATAAAAAGCTGCCTGCAACCATGTTTCCCAACGCGTAAGAATCGACTGTGGTGTTTCAGGAATACCGGGACACTTGTTATGAAATGCACGGAGACGTTTAGGAGATTTAAATAAAAGTGTCAAAGCCGGCGTAATTACATGCGACCCAGTATCGTACTAAAAATTTTTTGTGCGTTGAAAC